>JAQIXS010003844.1:0-16868 GCA_034700785.1 Rossiulus vilnensis | reverse complement strand
CCTATGAATTATTAATCGGGAAAAATGGATTTTTGTCCATTGAAAAATTCATGAGGTTTCCGATTAATGGACATTACCGTCCTTCAACTCCGGACTCCTGGAGATATTTTGCTTTGACCACTCTTGATGTACTGAAGGGAGTTGACGGGCTAATGGCCTGCCCCCTGGTGGTCATCTTTCAGACCTCTAACAATGTCCACGCATAACAATCAGCACTGTTGGACCACATAGGACTTTGGCGATCGATAACTGACACTGTTGAGCTTCGGTGGAACGTCAGTATTACCGTCAGTATTGACGTGGAAGGCGTATGTGCCACATTGGGGATACTACCAGGGACCCAGAGTGGCACATGCGTTCGTATTGGCTGAATGTATATTGTCATAAATGTTGTTATCTGCAACGTTAAATGCTTTCATTGGAGCGTGTAATTCGGTTCCACACGTTCGGTGCACATTGCTACTGAACTGAAATACTGGTACAACATAAGTGCTCAGTGTGGCACATGCGTTGTCATTGACTGACTTTGGAGCCCAGTGTCAAAGTACTGTCCGAATTGCTAAAACACTTCGCTAGTGCTGCATACACTTCATTTCCACACGTACACAAATGCACGTTGTTACTGAACTGAAATACTGACACGTATTGTGAGTGCTATAGCCTGGGTGGCACATGCGCCCTTATTGAATGAAATAGGAGTCAAGCGTCATAAGGGCGCCGGTATAGCTAAACCGTTTTGCAAGTGATATACTGTGTAGATTGAAGTGCACATTGTTACCCATTGTCACAGAGCTGAAATACTGACAGTAAAAGTGGCCATTGCAAATTTGTATGCCTAATGTCAGTGTTATGCTGACTACGCATGAACGCTAATACAATATCGATTAATAGTGATTGCGATGCTGCTCGTGAATGGTTTCAAAGAATACAGATGCTTCATGCATACTGTCAGTATTTGACTGATTCTACACGGAGTTTAAGGACAGAGTTTAAGGTCCTGTGTGCAGTGTGTTACTTCGCTCACCTGCTCGACCTCTGCCCAATATTTGCCCAAACTTATTGTCTGGTGGTTAGTCAACACACAGGAATGTCCCATTCGAACAATAACACTTTGTTGTGGTTAATGGCCTCCTGCGAAATTTCAAACTAAGCGTGGGATTTAACTGGCCTTCCTTCGTGGGGGCAGATGGGTAATGATGTTGTGAAAACATCGACGTGAAAGTCTTAGATTTTATGCGATTACCGCAAGTATTGCCTTTGCACGATCAGTAATTAGTTGATATTGACGGTGTTATTAATCATTTTGGTCAGCATAATGCATATTCTTGCAATTGCACACCATCAGTGTCAGTGTGAGCAACTACGGTACCATGGATCAGAAGAACACTGTTAGTGTTACTGACAGTAGGCCTATGCGTAATTCTTTCACGAGATGTCGTCAGTAATTGATCAGCGCACGATTGGTATTGGTTAATACTGACATGTGCGACTGTCGTCAGTATGCTGCGTCATTCCATCAGCATTGCCCTTGCACGATCAGCAATTGACTGATATTGGCTGTGGCTGATATTGACAGTATTAATCATGTTTAGATCAGCATAATACTAAAAGCCGAACAGACCTTGTTGTCAAGGTACATGTACATCAGCATTTTTGCGACTGCACGAGCAGTATTACTGTTAGCATCAGTTGATAATGACAGTACTGGAGTAATTGTTTCTGTAGGTTCAGGATATTACTGACAGTTTCCATCTGTATGTTTGCATTCCTATACGATCAAAAGCCAAATTATCCTAATCATAGCTTCGTTGTCACAGCATCACTCCATCATTATCACTGTCCGTATTATTGACCATTTAGGGTCGCTCTTTAATTTAAGAACATGAGATTGGTACGTGTACTGTGCTATGAATGTAGCAAGATGCCAGCTCCGTCTATGAGGCGTTTTGAGCAACTTGTAAGCGCCATTTTGTTTTTTTGAAAAGCAATGCCATAGTACATGTAGCTTCTTGGCTCTCGAGAGTCCCAACATGCCTGGGTGTTGGTGCGTATCATTATGCGATCAGGGAGGCAGTTTAAGTCCACTTAAGGATGAAAAGGTAATCGATTAGCTTTTACTTTTTAGTAAATATTTACTCAAAAGTC
Source organism: Rossiulus vilnensis (assembly GCA_034700785.1). Taxonomy (NCBI): domain Eukaryota; kingdom Metazoa; phylum Arthropoda; class Diplopoda; order Julida; family Julidae; genus Rossiulus; species Rossiulus vilnensis. The sequence continues at coordinate 14,723 of JAQIXS010003844.1, read as the reverse complement.
TGTTGAATGAAAATTGATCGTTGCGAATGGAAGATAGTTCGGAATTTCATGCACTTCCCAACTCTGACCAAAGTTTACATTAATTTAATCGCCGAACATTAATTACAGAATCCCCTTAGGAATGCCATGTGGGGATGAAATCCATACAATTGCGCCTGATTTATTTGGCGGTTAGCACCTTCTGGGTGGTCCCCAACTGCATTCCACAACAATGTCTTGACTTTAATGGCAGTGATGAAAAGTACTGACAATATCAACGCTTGCTGATTATGTACTTTAAGCCATGCATGATTAGTATAGCCATGGATTGTAACACTGATGGAAAGGCATAGCACACCGAAGGTATGCTATTGATGTATATTGTCATACTGCACACTGCTATTGATGCCCTGATGCAGTTATTAGTGCACAATATTAGGAACAGCCCTGGTGGAAAGATCAGTATAATCAGTACAGCAGACATCAGTACAAATACTGATCGTGTACTGATATTAGTAAAAAAAATGTAGTGATATCACTAACCATGCTTATATTAGTAGTCCCAAAATACAGTATGAATACATGAATACTTAGAGGAGGGGGTGGGGTGGGGGGAGAAAAAGTGGAATTTTTGATGGACGTCCTTCATGGACGGCCCCTAGCTCTGCCAGGAATCTGGCGAATCCCGCCTCCAGGAGTCAACCTTGACCCGGTGGAGGCTCTTTTCGGGTGGATTCTTGGCCTCCTCTTGCCTCTCCAGATAAAATTCACGTCCCTGCGAGAAAATTCCTGCAATTTGGCGAGGGTCAGCGACGTCATTTGCATGGCGGAAAACACGGCTTGACCATTCCCGTGACCTCTCTCAAGTGTGAAGGTTTTTTTTTGTTGTGTGTGAAGGGGGGGGGGGAAGTAATCTGAAGGTGGCACGAAAACGCAACGATGCATGGCTAAAATCAGTGCTTCGAAACCCGTTTTTGTGTTCGTGATTTCATCTTGTGGGCCTCCGATGCTAATTAATGATGACCCACTAAACTTCGGCGTAAACTTCTGCCCCTGTTCCCCCCCTGGGGGGTGGGGGTGACGTCATGGTGGGAACTTCACCCCCTTCTCGGCGCCCAACTTGGGAGGCTGGCTTGTTGCGGCTTGTTGTTGGTAATGTCATGACTGGTGATCGTGTAAGGTCCGCTTGTGAGAGCAATACTGATGGATGGCGGCGATTACTGACCAGGATCTCAGATCTGCTTGTTTGGAATCGGCATAAACGTACTGCCAGTATTATACTGATCGTGTGGGCGTTCTGGTGGATGAGAAATTCTCGTTGAATAATGGCGGAAAATTTAAATGCCCAGTAGATGCCTACTGCTCGTTTGGGATCAGCGTAAAAGTACTAACAACAATACTGATCGCGTTTGTACTCTGATGGAATGAGTTGAATACTGACGAATACGTTGAATGTACATGTATATTGAAATATCTATGCCTGGCTTGCTTAAGGCTAGTGTTCGTTTAAGAACAGCATCAACAATACTGATGGCGGGGGCTTTCTGATGGACTGACGATGAATACCGTAGTATGCTCTAAATGCACATTGAAATATTGATGTCCGCTGCTCGTTTGGTATCAGGATCATAATATACTGACTTTAATACTGATAGCGTGAATGCTATAATTTGATGCCTGCTGCTCGTTTGGGATCAGCATCATAATATAGGCTACTGACAGTAATACTGAATGGGTAGGATTTCTGATGGACTGACGATGAATACCGTTGAATGTATATATGCACATTGATGCCTGCGGCTCGTTTGGGATCAGCATCATAATATACTGACAGTAATACTGAAAGGGTAGGATTTCTGATGGACTGATGATGAATACCGTAGAATGCTCTAAATGCACATTAAAATGCACCTTGCTGCTCGTTTGGGATCAGCATCATAATATACTGACAGTAATACTGATAGCGTGGGATTTCTGATGGAGTGACGATGAATACCGTCGAATGCTCTACATTGATGCCTGCTAGTCGTTTGGGATTATTATCATAATATACTGATCGGGTTCGAGCTCCCATGGTCGCTTGCGCGCACGCCCTCAGGGCCCACGAGCGTGTCTCTGCCCGCCGGAAGTCGATCCCGCAACGTGCAATTTACTTCCGCTCATGCAAATCCTCCGGGCGAAGGAAGAGGTAGTGTTGAAAAACCGGGCGCAAATCCGAGGAGAAAGAAAACCGATCCGCTCCAAATCCAATCTCGGCCTCCCCGTTTCTTTTTTTTTTTCTTCTTTTCTCCAAGTGAAATTGCTCGGAATTTAATTCCCGAAATGGAATCCGGCGGGTTCGATTCCCGGCGACAAAGCAAACTGATTTCCGAGGCGTTGGCGAATTTTCAACCGACGCCAAATGCACTTTAAAATCCCATTTTTGCATGGCGCCCCTAAGCGAGTGGGCGGACCCAGGGGGCGGGATGGATATCGCACTCTTGAGCTGTCCAAGATCTATCACCAGCTTACTTTGCAGGGAACGCATTATTTTTTTTTAAAAAAAAACCGTTTACGTTACAAACGTTGCCTGAAAACCCGTGATGATGAAACCAGTTTTTGGCAAATTTCCTTCGATGTGTTTGCAAGAAATGTTTGTTCAAAATTATTAACAAAATCCATATATTTGTAGTCCACCATTTCAAACGTGTCGAACTGTAAAATTTGAAGAAAAAAAATCAACTCAGAACCTTGTGGAGGACCAATTCTACCTAGAAAAACAAAATTAGCAATTATAACAAGTATTTGAAGCCGAGCTGTAATTTCTCGCATGGTGGGCATCGGGGGTGGGGCCATGTTCCTCGAGTCCTCACAAAGTCATTGATTTTTCTTTACTGAATCCTGTAGATATCATTTTGCCACCGAGGCTTGATGATACGTCTGCGAAATGAATCGCCGGAGAGGTAATTGCCAGCATTACTGACATCGCTTCTGTTTATTTCATTTTTTTCTTCTTTTTTTTCTTCGTATTTTGCTTTCCACTTAAAAGCACCAAATGGGTTTCTGTTTTGATATCTGGGCTTTCGTCTCCAGCTCAATTAAGCGGGGAGAACACCCAGTGTTTCTCACCAGCCTCCAATTAATATCCCATCATGCAAATTGACGTCATTAAGCACTGCACTCGTCAGAGACGACTGTCAGGCCTTCCTTCCTTGCTTCTTGGTGTTCTAATGGCGAAATGATTGCTGCCTAATGCGGCTGACATGGAGAGGTGGGTAAACGTTTTGCTAAATGATGCCGAAATTCACCAGTTTTTTCTGCTAATTTTGCAGAATTTTGCAGGGGCTCGTGAGGCGTTGCTTTCCAATACTGAACGCCATGTGGTGCATTTTTTTTGGAAACGTCACTTGATGGTATTTCCCATTTCCTTACAACTGTCTTGGTTTCATCCGAACATATGGTCTGTGCCAGACCTCTGGAAGGTGAAGTGTCAGGGGTGTGCTGCTTGCTGTGCTTGCTGAAGACGGATATTGGTACACCAGGGTGTCACAGGGCATCTGCTCCAGAAGTCATTGAAATCCGTTCAAGTTTTGAACGTTGGTGACAGTGAAAAGTCTGACTTCTGTCTTATCTTTGGGAGGTCAAGTGTGAGGCTGATGCTTGCTTGAAACGGATATCGTTACACCAGGGTGTGATGGGGCATTGAAGTCACGAAGACGTCATTGATCAATTGAAGTTTGGAACGTTGAAAAACGTTAAGAAGTCATGAAATCGGCGTTTGGTTCACGCATACCTGAGAAACCTGGTAAACTTTGGATTTTCAGGGAAATTGGTAATTTAATTCAACTCAGTACCCTACAATAAGTGTAGCAGGAAAAGTCAGGGACATTGCGGAAATTCAATCGCGTTCACATTAGCTGAAGGAGTCTACTGGAATGTCTTGAAATGAACTTCAGGCCATGGAAGTCAAATCTACCTTAGGCTATGTACCGATTTAGCATCATCGGTCAGGGAAATATGTTCAAAAAGCTGGAAAAGTCGAGGAGAAGACAGTGAAGTGAAAACCTGGGAAGGGATGCTTGGACATCTATTTGGAAATCGTTCAGATACCAAGCTACAACAATTCTTAGTCAGTTAGATACACTACCCTTGTAATGTTAACGGGTTGTTTAACGAAACAAGGATAGGTCATTAAATTTGAAAGATTGCCAAATAGACGTCTTTCTGGAACTGGGTGTTACTTTCTGATTCGAAAAGTTGGGTAGGTGTGCCACATGGGTTGGATGCTCCTTCCTCCCCACCTTCCCCTCAACCTTTTTTTTGGTATTTTATGGACGTCCTTCCTCCAAGTTTGTTAGCTCCAATTTAAACGCGCCTGATATTTCCTGTTCTGGAATTTGGCTTGCAGTAATTTAGTTGTCCATCCTGCTCTCAATTTGACCACAAAAAAATCCACAAAAAAACGAGGAAATGTTTAGTTTCCCACGATTTATCGATCTGCAGCTTTCCTTTCTAATCCCCTCATTTATTTAACGATATTGCAGTTAAATGAGGTCAGTCGCCCGCCGCACGCACGCTGCATCAAGGGAATTGACCTTTTCCCTCCCAAAACTGTGGGGGCCCTCTGAGTGCCCCTCGCATGTATTAAGCGGCATCTGTCACGTTTGGTCATTCCTCCCAGTGGACGAACACCATGGACGATGGGGCGTTGGCAAGCGCCATCTGGATTAATTTTTATCATTTGGTCCACTCGGGTTCTGGAGTGGGGTGCAGGACTTGAATGGATGGGCCTGCTTTGATAACACCCCTAATAGAGGGGCATCTGGAGTGTTGTGTGGTCTTCATCAAAACGCAGTTTTCCCACCACTCTTGACAAAAGGACCCTCTAATGATCTTTCAGCTTCTCCAGTGCCCCTGCCGGGGCTGCCCACCAGGGCCTCCTTGGCACCAAGAGGACCCGCATCTGCCTTCTTGCAAATGGGAGGATCATGGGGTGGCAGGGTAGGGTTGGTCAGTGTCTGGGACAGGGTGGCAGACAAGTCCTGTGTGTCCTGAAAAGTACAGCAAAATCTCAGTATCCTAAAAAGTAATGCAAAATCGTAATATCCTAAACGTACTGCAAAGGTCAATATCCTAATGTACTGTAAAAAAGTCAGTACCCTACAAACGTACTGCAAAACCTATCCTAAAAGTACTGCAAAAACTGTCCAACTAATACAAAAACTGTCAAAAGAGTACTTCAAAAACCCAATATCCTAAAAAATACTGCGAAAACTACAAATTCCTAAAAACGTTTTACATATTCAAAAGACCTGATACTTCTAAACAATTCAAGATGGTGGAAACTTGTGATATTGTCACAAATTATTACACAGCCCGTACGTCGTGTTGCCAAGCTGCATCTACCAAAGTTCCTGTTGACCTGGAATTGTCAGGGTAGTAGGAACATCGGGATAAAATGCCAGCCTTAAATTGCCATAGTCTCACATGTTTGTTTATGATACTACTCACAAGAGGGCGTATCTAGTCGCTCTGGTGCAATATTGGAAAATCCCTTTGCTTTCCATAACTTTCTTTCAACTTTTGAAATAAAGCATGAAATAAAAATATCAGTACTAGGTGCATTTTGCTTCCAATTTTGAATGTCATGACTTTGAATTTGTTTGCCACCCTGACATAACTTGTTCGGTGATCACCACTTCCCTAAATTCTTTAGACTGGACGTGGTGTTGTGGGTCGTAAACAAGGCCGGACTTGATGCGCGATATGGCCACGAGTTGATCTGGGGTCATGGACGTGTTTGAAGTGCAAATTTTTGAAACCAGTTTTTTGGAATGGCGTTCGACGACTTGATGCTTGTGTTCAACTCTGCACACCACCAAAAAATACAGGAATGATGTTGATGGTTTGGTGTTCCTCTTACCCGGTAACGACAAGTTCACGGGGTACGTGCTTCAGTGAAAATAATTTCTATTCCAAATGACGTAATTTGTGCTAAATGTTGAGGTCATGGTACTTGGGAATGATACGTCATGTTCGGTTGAAATTGGATGTCATTTAATTTGGAAATAGGACGGTACATGCTATGACAGTATGATGTCAGTTTTTTATTATATTCCTATTCCAAATGACGTGATTTCCATTTAAATTTGACGAAATGTTACATATAAAAGAAACGTTATTTTGGATGTCAAATTGATATTGATGAGAAATTGACATTAAATATGAAACTGGTTTTAAACATGTGAATTGGACGGCACATGCTAGCGACATTATGACGTCGTCTCGAATTTGTGAAAGGTACTTAATTAATGATGAGATCGTAAGTCGAATGTCCTCAAAAACGTCACTAATATTAATTATTGACGTTAATGACATCACGAGATCAGCTTTTGGTTCTTTTTCCTGCTCAGTCATTTGTCTAAGTAAATCAAGTGACGTGATCTGGATAGTATCATAGCTCAACGTCACTATTCTTAGTGTTGTTTAATTTTTTTCTAAACACCACTACTATCTTTCAGAGCCCAGTCAAAGGTCTTGGTTAAAGGTGTGGAAATCTCCATCAACAGCTTTCTCAAAGGGCTTCCATTTCCTTTTTTTCTGAACAGAAATAACAATAAAAAAAAGTACATAAGGGGGAGTCTTGTTGTGTTCCACGCTTGTTTTCACTTCCTGGAAATGTTTTTCTGACTTTGTCACACGCCTGTCTGAGCAGTGAACACCCTGCGAGGCTTCCGAAATCGGTTTTGCTTCAGGTTCCTTCCGGCTCCATTTTTGTTTGGGGAATGGTTGCCCCAATATGCTGATTGGGGAATCGGTTGCCCCCCCTGCCGCGGACAGGGGGACCCCAGACGGTCTTCTGCGTAATTACGTTTTTAATGGGCCGCTGAGGAATCGGCCCTGGAGCGCCGTGGTTTCGTGATTAATGGCGGAAATCCCCAACGTAAAATTGCGTTTTTGGGGCTGTTTTTTGTTCTCGCTTCTGGAGGAATGCGATGTGAGATCACAAAGCTCTTGTGGAGATGGGGTGTCACACCGTCGCAGTTTGGCTTCCGCTGTCCAAAAACCACAAAGGGTGCCAAACCATAAGGTCTTACGTGCCCGTCTCTTCCCCCCTCCCATTGTTTTGGTTTAATACATGTTAGGGGCCATTCATTTGGGTGCAGTACGTGTGGAACATACGACTTTATGGCATCACTAGATTCTCGTTTCTGGCTTCGTAATTACACGGCAATGGAGTACACGTCAGAACTTGTTGTTTGAACGCAATCACAATGTTCTTGTGGAGATGAGGTGTCACATTCTTGGGTTATATGGCGTGGTAGCTTGGCGTTACCCTCAGCTTCCGCTGTCCAAAACCACAAAGGATGCCAAACCCCTTCCCTCCCAAACTTTTTTTTTAGTTTAAATAATTGTTGGGCCATTCATTTGGGGTGCAGTATGTGTGGCACATACGACTTGATGGTTTCATTAAATTGGTGCTATTTGTATTTCTCACGCAATCAATCGCCTCTCGTGAAAAGTTGATGTTCACTCTAGTTATGGTTTGGCAAAGTTCAGTTATTAAGCAAACTTTACTCCAAGATAAGGCGTTAAATTGATATTTAAAAAAAACTGAAGGCAATCTTTGACGTGTTGACCACTGTTATCTGTGATATTTACCTTACTTTTCGGACCCTTATTTTAGTCTGTCATTACTGCTGTTTGGCGTCACTGCATTGCTTTCGTGAAAAGCTTTTGTTTGTCTGTCTGATTGGTGCTGTAACTTACACCAAATTGAACCTAACTAATTACGTCACGAGGAGCGTTGAAATTGCGATAACTGGACCACGTGACACGAAATCCACTTGGCCAAGCACAAACCGGAAGTAGTGGAGTCACTAAAAATTCTCAGTATGCGAACCACAATTACAAAAAAGAGGATGTTAATTAATGTTTTTGGACGAAACTTAAGACAATTTGAATGAAAAAAATGACCAAAAATTGACACCATATTAAATGACACCAATTACGAAAAAAGGATGTTACTTAATTATTGATTTTCGACACAAATGAGACATTTTGAATGGGGAGAAATGACCAAAAATTGTCAACGTATCAAATGCCATTCTAAAATCTCATTTCAGCAACAACAATTACAAAAAAAGGATGTTACTTAATTGTTTTTTCGGACGAAAAGGACACATTTTTGTATGTGGAAAAATGACCAAAAATCGACACCAAATTAAATGACATCAAATGCCATCCTAAAACCTCATTGCAGCTGGCTCCCTTGATGGCAAATATTGATATAATTCATTGGCGTCTTCGTGATGGTAACAAAAATGACACGGGTTTAATAGCAGGTTTCGCACGAGGGTTTCGAACCCGCGCCCAAGGGATAGGCTGTTGCACCGCAATAAAAACACAATTTGCTCCCAGAAGGCTAAACGTCTTTGCGGCATTCCGGCTGCTTTGATGGGGCATTTGTTGGCATCTTGTTGCTAAAGTGCGCCTTGGAAAACTAGGGGAAAAAACGAGAAAACAAGTGAATTTCTGGAATTGACGGAGCATGAAACAGCCCAATGGCGCAGCAACAGCTGGCATTTGCATTGCCGCCGCCATCTTGGATTTTTGGAAATGTTAGGGAAATGTGAAATTTTCATCATACAAAAAGCCAACCTTAAATTGCCATGATCACAGATGAATGCATGTAATTGTTTGTGAAGCTGCTCAAAAGAGGGCGTGCCTATAAGCAGGCTTTTGTAATAAAGGGGAATTTCCCTGTGTCCCATAGCACACTTTCAAGTCTTACCAAATCCTGTGGACCCCATGGTTTGGAAGTACCACGTTTTGCTAATACCTTCATGTTTTACAATTTTAACCAAGTCCTATTTGTGAGAACCAACCTTACCAAATCCTTAATTTCCGGTTTTAGACAAACCTAGAACGAGCTGAATATTTCGCAAATATGTTTAGCAGTTTTAGCTAAATTCTACTTGTGAGAATTCATCTTAGCAAATCCTGTAGACGCCATGTTTAGGCAAAACCTAGATCTGCGATAAACTGGCATTTCTTTACAGAAACAGACGGACATTCCACAAATGCCTTCATGTTTTACAGTTTTAGCCAAATCCCCTTCGTCCATTTGGCATAATTCCTCCATCCTGGTTGACCAAAATCTGAAATTTCCTAATTTTCTTCGTCCTTCTGTTTTCAGTTACCGGATGGGGTGGAGTTAACGCTGAGCGAGCTACAGGAAATGGCGGCACGTCAACAGCAGCAAATCGACTCGCAGCAACAGGTAGGTGGCCCTTCCAACGACCTCTGCCCTCACCCTTCGGACCTGCCAGAGCCTCTCTAATTTCCAACCTTTGCAGATGCTGGTGGCCAAGGAGCAAAGGGTGAAGTTCCTGAAGCAGCAAGAGCAGCGGCACCAGCAGATCGCGGCTGAGAACGAGCGGCTGCAGAGGCTTCGGGAGCGGGTCGAAACCCAGGAGATGAAGCTGCAAAAGCTGAGGGCACTCAGGGGTCAAGTGGACCAGCAAAAAATCAACAATTCCAGCCTCAGTACGTGCCTTTTCCCTAGTTGCAAGCGCGCCAACAACATTCTTGCAGAGACCTGGAGAATCAGGTTCTCCTGGAATTCTTTAAAGGCTTAACCTGTGGCCTCTTTGAGTTTGAAGCACACTCGTACCTCGTTTAACGGCCTGAATGGGTTTCTTAGAAAGTGGATTGTAAAGCGAGATGCTGTATAACGAAACATTTGACCTGTGGCCTCAGGCTCTCCTGGAATTCTCCAAAGGCTTCACCTGTGGCCGTTTTTTGGGGTTTCAAACGCACTCATACCTCGTTCAACGGTCTAGATGGGCTCCTAGAAAGCTGGCTGTAAAGCGAAATGCCGTGTAACGAAGCATGTGTTTACGTGCAGACCTACACATATTACGTAGGATACCTTCCAGAGCTAATTAAATAAAAACAAATGTTGGTATGTAACGTAATGGTGATGTAATGAAAGAAGACAAAAGTAAAAAGCCGTTATAACGAAATGCCGTATAAAGAGCGGCTGTGTACAGGAAAATCTGGCCACCATGGCTGTGTGAAGCCATGAGACCATACCGACTATCTTAAACCAGATAAGAAGAAATCATTATAATAAGAATTACAGTGTAGTCATAATAATGCTTATATTTTAAGTTTTTGCCCCCATACCATTGCACTTTGCAGGGCTCCCTATAAAGGCTTAGTTTCATCATGTTTCTGATTTTTGCTCCTGCTTAATTTGCATTTTTAAATTCTCTTAGCACTCAGACTTGTTTCTCTGCTCATCCGAATTTGACAGAAATTAGCACGGCCTACTTGACATAATCCTGTCTCCAACATCTTGAATTGCTAATTCCAATTAACATGTTGAAAGGTTTCAAGCTGCTGTTTACTCTGTCCTGTGGAGCGAATTTCTCTCAAGGATCAGTGGAATTAGACCGCTCTGTTTTGTCCAAAACTCAAATATTCTAAGATTTCTAAGATGTGAAGGATGCAAAGGATTTCGAATATTTTGTCTGGGCTGAGCAAGAGCATTTGCTCATAATGCTCATTCAGCGTATTTGTATTTATCAACGAAATGTATTTAACATCTAGAAACACATAATGTGATTAAGTTTTTTCCAAGTTTACAATTTTTTTTTGAAAATAAGGAAAACTGTATTTATAATGAACATTTTGTAGTAAATGTAGAAAAGCGGCTATAAGGAAAATCTCGTTGAAAATCTAGAAATACATAATTTGTGATTATTTTTTCCAAAATTTTCTAAATTTCTTTTTGAAAATATGTAAAACTATATTCATAAGGAACATGTTGTAGCAAAAATGTAAAAATACATAATTTGTGATTCATTTTCGACAAAAATTCTAAGAAAGCCTCCAGATTTTTATTTGAAAATAAGGAACATCGCATTTTATTTTAAAATCTGGAGAAAAAAATATGGTTGTAAGAAACAAGTTGTTGAAAATTGCGATGAAAAACGTAAGGATAATTGTGTTGAGCATTTGGAAAAACTGCTTTTCTCTGGAAAGTTGTAGAATATCTGGAGAAAAAAATCCATCAATTGTGATAATTTTTTCTTCCAAATTAGCAAGCTGTAACTGCAATTTCTATTTTAAGATCTGACAGGGCTGCATGATTGGAGATAAGATTTTTCTAAAAAACTTTCACCTATAGTGGTAGCTCCTCTATCATTTGCATCGCTTATCTGACAAAACATTGTATTCAAAATCTGGAGCAAAAGAAATCCCACTCGAGATAAATATTTTTCTAAACATGTTGCCAATGGTGTTTTTAAGATGGCTTTTGATGAATATTTCAAACAATCTTCAATCCAGATGGCGTTTCAAACATACTTTTGATCCCAAGACGCAAAATTTCGCTGTTCTGGTTCTCTCACCAAGCAGAATGTGAGGGAAGGGCATTTTGGAAATCCCCCAGCTGTGCCCAATTGTCTTGAATGAATAAATGAATGAATGGGGTAATTAAAGAAGCCCATTTCGCTTCTGACAACATTATCTTCTGGAGCGTGGCAGATTTCAGGCCAGGGCATTAAAAATGCCATCCTAACTTTGGCTAAATGACGCGTGCTAAATATGGGATATGCAATGACGCCTTTAATGGAGCAGTTGCTCTGTGATTATTTAAAGACTCCCAGTTGATGTGCGGAATATGGAGGAACTTCTTGAGTTCATTTTTCGCACTTTTGGCAGACAGAGATCAGTAATTTATCTGCTCCAGGCGTTTTGAGGATTCTCTTTAAAACGCTCCGGATATCGCCCAAGAGCCCTGATGGAAAGACTGATATGAGTAGTCCCAAAAAACTATAATACTGATATTATTAGATAATCACGTACAGATCCTTTCTCCAGGGAGCGCTGTCCATCTTATTCAAGTTTGGAGCTATACAGGGCTCCCACTGGCCTGGAAAACATGGAAATGTCAGGGAAGTGGCAAATGGTCAGGCAAGTTTTCATCTGATAAAATGCTGGCCTTAAATTGCCCTTATTGGATATGATACGGCTCAAAAATGGCGTTTCTAGGGAAGTTCTTTATTTCTCATAGCGCACTTTGTACTTTTGGAATAAGGAAAACATCGGTATTTAGAAAGTTTAGTTTCCATTTTATCCCACCTACATTTTTGATAAAGCCAGGGATTCTTTTTCCAAAAGCCTGGAAAAGTCAGGCAAACGCCTTTAAGTCTGCTAAGCATTTTACTCAAGTAAAGACGTTCTGTTTTAGACATTGTCTTCAGATCCTCAATGTCTTATCTCATTATAGTCCTTGAAAAACCATCAAATTGGCATCAGGGTTCAGTTTCGTGTCTTCGGTTTAGTCATTGGGCAGTTTAGGAAGACACCAGTCGTAGCAGTGGCACATACTCATATGTTCGTTTCCTGGGGATGCTCATTGATTTTCTCTGCCAGGGTCTCGATCTTTGTAGGCCCTAATTCCCCTTTTGTGGCGTTTAATTACATCGTGCCTAACCATTCGTGGCCGGCCTCATTGATCCAGCAATCAGTGGGCATTAGAGCCTCCTCCGGGCTTTAATCTTTCCTTCTGCAGCCACTGCTCCTTCCGGTCCATACAATTAAAGCTTGCGATGGCTCTGAAATGAGCAGCATCACAGATTTGTAATTTCAAAGATCTAAGAAGACCGCGCTTTTGCCACTATTATGTTTGAATGTTGACCACGGATGACATTAGATGTCATGGCGCACTGCCATTGACCCACCAAACAGACTGTCTTCAAACCTGAGTCACCAAATATTTCAAGAAATTTTGAGAATGTTATGAAGACTTAATTATTTCTACAATGAATCCTATTCTGCCCAATCTCGTGTCCATAACCATGTGTGACTCATCCAAGAAGGTCACATTTTATGTCATTTTTCTGGGATGGAAGTCATAACGTCACATAAAGAGATGGCGTTTCCATGCAGTTTTATCACCTGTTTGGAAGTCTTTAAATGAGATCATTATTAAATACAGAATGTGTATAAAATAGGACGACTTTGTAGGACTATTTAAGTTTAATTTCAAATTGTCAGTTAAATTTTCGATTGCATTTAAAATTCCATTGTTTATAAGCAAATTTCCTACAGGAATTTGAGCTAAATTATTTGGTTTGATAATTACAGTTTTAAAAAACCCGTATTTTCCTTAGTACTTTAGCGAATTATACGACAAACTTTCGTATTTTATATTTTCAGTTTTCGAAATTGTTCACCTGCGGTGCTCCTATAGTTAATGATATCCTAATTTGTCCAGAATTTTATTCCGACATTTTTTCCCCCAGTTATTTCTTAGAACAGCACGTGGCAAAAATGCATAATTTGCGATGAAGTTTCGACATCTTTTTTTGAAAAATAGTTGGGAAGTTTAGATTTTGGAACTGTTTTGAAAATGTTTTAAAAACATTCACCGCAGCAGTGAATGGAATTTAAAATAAGATGATAATTTATCCTATATTCGTTGAAAAATATCCTCCAATTTTTCTTTGAAAAATGGCCGCCCTGAAAAAGGCGTTTTGATGGACATCCCCAAGACTAGGCCCCAAGTTAAACCAACTTCGCACCTAGACCCAAGTGCACCCTGGGGGGTGGTTAATAATTGGCGAAGATAGCGAAACGGAAACATTAGCTCCCCATCCTGCTCTCTCTATCTCTGGCGCTTGGCGTCTTTCCTCGCATGGCGCCCGCAGATAACCCAGATCAGGTCTGTTGCGCAGCCAACCGTTAACCCATTGATCGCTTCTTGGGGCTGTGCACTTGTTGCTGCGTTTTCTGAAAGAGATGCTCGACTCTCTGTAATTCATTCAACACCAAATCAACTCGGAGCCCACTGAATTGCACTGTGTCAGGGGACCTTGAAACTTCATCAAACATTGACATTTAGGGGAAAGAAAACTAATTGGAGGAACCTTTTCACTCCAATTTGCATTTGCGAGCAAAGAAACTGGTTCATCTAAAGGTACGAAAAATGCATCATGCTAAGAAGGCAAATATCGAAATACGAATAGCTCATTTTGTGAGAAATTTAAAGCACTGCGGGAGGTCTTTACTTTTTTGTTATAAAGCGTTACATGGGAGTGGGGGTTGGTTTACGTGAGATTTTGGCATATTATTTAATGTCTTAATACGTGCATGTTATAATTTGAATTTTATGTCAAGTACTCTGTTTGAAAACCGTTGTTTTTAACCATTTTATTCAAATTGCGTGCGTAAATGTATTCTGAAATTCGTGTTTTATAATCATGATTTTCGAAAAGTGGCGTGATATATTGGCATGTAAATTTACTGTCTCAATTAATGCGTGTATATAACAATTTGAATTTTTTTTCATTTTTTTTTAAATGTAACTATCACATTTTTCAGCCATTCATGCTTTGTTTGATGTTGCTGTGTTACAAGTATATAGGCTTAAAAACACCATTTTCAATCAATATTGATGTGTAAGCTTTCCAAAATTTGTGTTGTACATTTTAATCAGTAAAGAAAACATCATTGATATGGTAAATATGGTCCATCATGTTTGAGAACCGTTATTTTTACCATTTTACGCAATCTTTTCAAACATTTTAATCAAATTTTGTACGGAAAATGGCAGCTGTATTCTAAAATCCACGTTTCTAATCATGATTTTCGAAAATTTCCTCAACTAGTGTCCCTCACCAATTTCATTTTAAGAGGAATGTTAGAAAAAATCCATTATTTGTGATTATTTTTCGAAAATGTTTATCCAC
>JAQIXS010003843.1:0-16872 GCA_034700785.1 Rossiulus vilnensis | reverse complement strand
AATATTCGAAATTTCTCCAAAATCCCAGTTCGAGTATTCGAACATTCGATAATTGATATTCGAAATACACAGCACTATCAGACATGATCGAAAATTATGAAATCGATGAACATGACGGCAAAAATATTTACAGGGTTCCCAGGAAATTAAACGTAACTTCCCTGAGTTTCCAGTATTTTTATAATCATAATAATACTTTATTCCAAGTAGGAAAAGGACACCAATTGGGCAGAAAATGTAACTTACATGGACTCTTCAATACTAAAGTACAAAATTGGACAATTCATGAAGATTTAACTGGTTTAAATCATTACAAAAGATGTTGAAACTTGGGAGCACACACAACTTGATTTGGTAACAAATTCCATTTGAACACACGCACTTCCCTGACCATTGCAAATGAGAGGGAAAATATGCAAGTGGGGAGAATGTTACGTGAATATGATTTAAAAAGTGAACTTCCTTATTTCTATGCCTTGATGCATTACATGTACCGATTATGTCATGTCATGTCAAATCCACAGGATTTGGTAGTTGGTACAGTACTGTAAACTCCATGATTTTTCATAACTTCTCCATGCCATTAAAACTTTTCAAAAGTGTTAAAAATGCATAGCAAACTGGAAATTAACAATAAGTCTACATTAAATAGAAATTTCTTTGAGGTGAATTTGAATGTATCAAGACGCCAAGAATTCCATGTACATAATCTCAATACTGGGTGTACATTCTACATTCTGAAAGAAAAGTTTGAAAACGGTGTGGTTTTTAAACCAGACGGTTAGAAAAATTTTACAAAAAAAACATTCCCTGTCAGCACGTTTTACCTTCATTTTGTTTTAACTCCTGCATTTTATGCTATATTCTAAAAAACCTTATCTTACAAACACTTGAGATGGAGAAGGTTGTTATCGTACCATCTGCACAAGATGGCGAACTGAACTCCCACCTGCAATCCATGGTGGAAAGATCAGTATAATCAGTACGGTAAATAGCAGTACAAATACACTGCTATTAGTAAAAAATGTGTTGACATCACTAACCTTACTGATATTAGTAGCCCCAAAAACAAATATAATACTGATGCCACTAAACATACTGACATCCGCGGTCCCAAAAACCAGTAAGCCCTTATATAGTGATATCAGTACAGAATTTACTGATATCAGTAGAGAATCGCATACTGATCTTTTCTCCGGAAATATTTGTCCAATTATTGGCATACCAGACAGGACAGGTGATGAAAATCACATTTAGTCATCAGCCGAGCTTCTAAACACACCAGCAGTTGTGATTGTGCCACCAGCGACCAAAACGTCCATCAGTCGACCAAAATCGGTGGTAGTAATAATTTGAGGAAGCTGTGGCAGCAAGCCTGCTATTACATCCTCCAATGCCCGCATTCTGGTAATTCCATGACCAGGAACAACATTTCAGTTCTGGACTACGGACACACAACGCGCTGCACAATGGAGGAAGTCAGAGGGCGACACGCAGTTGCAATTTTAATTTTCGAACCATACCCAAGTGCAGCACCAAGGTTTAGAGCAGCGAATAACAATGAGTTTTTCAGTCCATTACGCCGGACCAAGTGGCATATTGTGAATTGCGGTGGGAAAGATCCTTGAGCGTTTTTAAAATCACAACAAACTAAATATGCACGTTTCACACGTGAATAAACGACTTCAGGATGGCCACGCAAAGCTTTAAAACAAGCATAATAAGCAACTTCGCAAAAAAAAAAGCACTTGGTACTGCTATCATTTTAAGAATTTCGGTGGGGAATTAATCTTCCTGGTGAAAAGATCAGTACAGTACAGTAGACATCAGTACAAATATACTGATAGTAGTAGTCCCAAAAACCAACATATATACATATGTATACTGATACCACTGCTGTTATAGTGACATCAGTAGAGAATCACTGATCTTTTGACATGGCGGCTGCCCCAAAAGGAAACAGTATCTCCATTGAAAAGGTGCTAATAGCCACAGTAACTGCAAATATGCTATTAGCTCACCAGTTTTAAAAAAATCGGATAGTGTTTCTACTTGGGGCAGCCGATGTTGTGATCGAGCTACTTTTGAGAATGGCTATTTAACTAATTGGGAATGAAAAGTTATGAATATTAAGCCATAAGGAGTGGCTCCTCAAACTAGCACATGGTACGGCCCCCCGAGTAATTGACCCAGAAATATATTGTAAACGTAATTCCATTTACCATAAAGAAAGCTAACAGTACTGTGGACACCCTGTAAAATCACGATATCTCCCATGATGCACTCCACAGGACGTGATTGCGAACGGGATATGATATGAGTGCCCCTCTTCCTTTTGGAACGCAGTTTCCAATCATGAATTGAAGTCTGGTGCTAACAGAGTAATGAAACAGATGTTATATTTAACATAGCATAGTCTTATAGCCTTCAGAACGTCCCCTATGTTGTATTTTCTCCACTTAAGGCAGTATCAATAGCTTAGCAACAAAGGCCTATAGGACATTTAGCAGCATTTTGATCCTAATTACAAGCAATTATATAAAATAATATCTCATTACAGAAAATTGAGGAAAAATGCGGATATCGGCACCCTAGCTTATGATGCAAGTAGCTGCAAAAATAGACAAGGCAGGTGGATTGGTTAGACGTCTTCGTACAAGAATCACGCAGATAGGGAAGCTGGAAAGGATGGTTGCCTGGGCAACGGTCTACAGGAATCGATACACTCGATGGGGGCAACGGAGTTATCCTGATAATCTATGCAGGTGACTGACTTCTTACTAATCTGGGGCTAGTCCGGTGCCACCAGCAAGTAACATGCTCCTGCTATGTTCAGATAAAAAAAAATTCAAATAAAACACTTTTTTTTGAAGAGGAAGAAATCTTGGACATTCCTTTATGTAGGAAAAATATGACATTCACGGAAGAATTTCACGGAATTCACGCAAGAATTTCCGTGAATGTCATATTTTTCCTACATAAAGGAATGTCCAAGATTTCTTCCTGTTAAAAAAGTGTTTTATTTGAATTTTTCTTGCAACAAAATTAGCATGCGGAAACTGTATCTAGTCCCAGTCTCCTTTACACCAGGGTTCGTTCCAAAATTTAAAACACCATTTCCCTGACTATCCCTGTGACATCTACAATGACATTGGTTAACAACAAACATTGATTTTTTTCAGCGGTAGTAATTTGTGGGAAATTGCAATTGCAGTAAATCAATGGGAATATTTTTAAACAAATCAAACGTTGCATCTCTCAGTGCAGCTCCAGCAATTAGCTTTTTCTAAAAACAAAGATACAGATGATAAATTTTAGTCTCCATTTAGAAACCAATATCTTTAACAACATGGCTTGACGTTTTTGTTTTGTTTTTCGATTTTAAACTTAATTAACCAACGTCGTACGCCAAAATTTGCACAAAAAACATTCTCCATCGCCATCGTGCATGTTGGGCTACATTTAGTATATAAAATTTGTTCATAAATACTGTTAATCAAAGCTACGCCGGAAGTGACATTTTTAATTCGATCTAGGTCTCAAACTTCCACTTCCTTGTGCTTATGAAGATTTCCATTGGGAGGGCCACTCAAAACTTCACCTTGTAAATTCAGCACTGGAGCATATGATTCTCTTCCCTGACTTTCCAGTTGCGTACGAACCCTGTACGTGGAAGTTCATAAAATCCAGGTCATTTCTGTGCATATACAATGCAGATGAAATGACGCTAGTATTGCTGCATAAATGATAAGAGCATTCTTGAGAAATGAATGCCTGTCTAAGTTGAAGCCTATTATTCTACGAGGATACCACAATGGAAATGGTCAACAAAACAACAGTATGTTTGAAGGTGTATGCGAATATAACGTGAAAAACAGGCTACACGTATAACAAATAAAACATTTTCACAATAATGCACATTCGCAGTGTATTGTGTCCCGCATTGGGTAACAGTATTGGTACAGTTATAGAAAAAGTATATATGGAGTGTGGAGCTGCCAAATTCGAGCACAAAATCTCAGCTTGGACAAAACATTCAGCCATTGTTTCAACTTTTCCCATTTCCACGAGCATATATTGATTTGGCTTCATCAACATGATAGTAGCTCACTGAGATCTAAAGCATTTGTAACGTAGGCTACCGTTGAAGTTCCTTTTTAATTTTAAATTCGCAAATAAGCTTCTTACAAACAAGATAATTAAGGTATTGCAGTTATTCCAATAATGCAATAACTACCATTTTCTGTGTCTAATTAAATCCATGAATAGAAGAAATTGCCTAATCCATTCCTACATACTTGTTTTAATAGCGCCAGTTTCTGATTTTGCAACATTTTAATAGTGACCTATGCTTAATAAAATCATGCATGATCATTGCATGAGATCTTAAGATCCTAGTGTGTTAACATGGAAAATACTGCTTGAAAACTGGTTAAAATGATTAATAACCGGAAAAAAATTATATTCTGGTTATGCATATGGTTGAATGGTTAGTCAGATTTCCTTACTTTTTAGGAAATTCCTTAAATTAAATTACAACTAGCTTGTTTTAAAGTTCGACTTATCTGTGTATATTTATCATCTCGATCCAACGATTAGAAATGCAATCAAATTTATATTATGTATTTAACTTTAATGTAGAGAAGTTTTTCCAAGCCGGACCAGACATGGAATGGGAGGTGGTAATAAAAAGCGGACAGGGGGAGGGTCTAAAACTCATGAAATAGCCAGGACGGCCTTTGTGGATTACCCCTAATATGATAAGTGATTGGTTCTAAAAAAGAGAAATAGGCAGACAGAAACGAGTTCGTTGGACACTGAATTAAAGACTAATGTACATCAATATTGACCAGAAATGTATGTCGAGCATTATATAGCGCGATCGATGTTGCAACCAAAGTATAACAAAGACGAAAAAGTCGTCTATTTAAATGAAGATAATGAGCCAATTCAACCTAGGAAGATTACAAAATAGCCTGACAGCAACATTTACCATAGCGTACCTCAAAACATTACATTACAAAACCGAGCCCAACAATAAACTTTGATAAAGTGCTTTATCAAGCACTGCAGGAAATTACATGTGCTACATGTCGTGCCCTAAAAAGAAACTGAACAGGGAATACCCTGGATTTTCTATTTACTTGGAGCTGATGTACGAGTATATGCATAACGTTGTATAGCTGACCTTACACGATCATTACTAATGGCATTACCCACAATCATTATTGCTTGATGCTTCGTGTCGGCCGTACACGATCATCATTAGCGGAAAAAAGTTCTAAGTATACATTTTCCACTAAAACTTGAATGTTTGTACAATTTATAAGGTCTGTCCGAAAATTATAGAGCCAGTCATACTGTACTTTCTAGGATATTTTAATCCCTAATTAATTCCACCAACAATTTGTTACAATATCAGCTTATTTAGCTCGTTTTAGATAGTGTACATGATTTATGTGATACAAAAGAGATTAAAACAAAACTTCTTGGGAATTCACATCTTGGGAATGTTTGCATGTCCTAAAATGATATAGCCACTTAGGATTATGCAAATAAGCTTAATTAACAAATGATATGCAAATCAGTACACTAGGGTATTTAACCTAGGACTATGCAAGCTAAGTACATTCCATTGATATTTCACATGCAGAATCTTTTGTTGAGCCATTGTAAGCACTTTCAATCATGGGACGAGGAACATCACTGTCAGAGTTTGAGAAGGGAAGAATTACAGAACTGTACAAAGCCGGCAATTCAATTAGGTCCATTGGTAAAGCTCTGTACCGATCTCATCATGTTGTTGGGAATTTCATCAATTCCAATGGTGATTATGGCAGGAACAAATCAAGTGGCCGTCCCAAAACATCAACAAATCGTCAAAAACGGCTTGTTATACGCAATAGCAATTCCACACAAAGTGTTAGACAGATTGCTGCATCACATGACATTCAAACATCAAAATCTACTGTTTATAGAGTAATTCAGTCTTGTGACTATTTAAAATCCAGGAAAATGAAGGCACACCCGCCCCTGAACAAGCGTCATAAGAAAACGAGGATTGAATGTTCAAAATATCACATGACCTGGGATGAAACGTGGAAACAAGTCATATGGAGTGATGAGAAGAAGTTTAATTTAGATGAACCAGACGGTTGAAAGCATTATTGGCATGACATTTACAAAAATGACGATCTTCTCGAAAAGACAGACAGGTGGTGGTGGCGTTATGGTGTGGGGAGCATTTGGTTGGGGTGGAAAGTCAAATCTAGCATTCATAGCTAGTCGAATGAATGCAGTTGACTATCAAGAAGTGCTTGATGAACATCTTATGCCATTTTTTTTTGTTATTTTGTAATTTTATTTGTGGTGGCTATCATTTTGGGACATGCAAACATTCCCAAAATGTGTATAAGTTTTGATTCCATCTCTTTTGTATCACATAAATCATGTACACTATGTAAAACGAGCTAAATAAGCTGATATAACAAATTGTTGGTGGAATTAGGGATTAAAATATCCTAGAAAGTATGACTGGCTCTATCATTTTCGGACAGACCTTAATGACACTTGGAACGGATCCTATGTAATTAATATGGTTTTCTACAGAATAACCCGGCTCGTTATACAGCAGTTCGCTTTACAGTCAACTTTTACAGAACCTAGCTAGAACTGGCTGTATGTATGTGTCAGTCTCGATCCGATGCTTATAAATTAAAATCAATTTTACGTATTTCGTCCAAAAGTGAACCTCACAAAAATAAGGTTCAAGCTTGCCAATTTAAGACTTGTCCTAAGGATAGCTACAATGATTGGAATGATTGGGTTGATGAATTACACCCCCTACCACATGGTACTGATTTACTGATAGTAGGGTACAGAATTGGATTGGGTTGTAATTTTGGCCGCGTACAAAACCAGACCTGCATGCTCTTCTGAGAAACGCAAACTGCTTACAACACTTACAACACAATTTGCTTGTTTTCATTCATTTTTTAGATGAATAACAAACCAACGCAATTCGCACCCACCTCGCATGGAGTTCCCTGAAGGGTTCGAGGCCACTTTGCAAAAATCCATTTTTTCATGGGCGAGACGAACACGACGCAGTCACCGTGCAATTTTCTCCAAAAATAGAAGAAAAACTATCGAATCGAAATCCCTGCAGACCTTGACGCCGGAACACAACCCTTCGCGGAATAGCAGGCCTGGCGAACAAACAGCAAAACATATGGTGCGGTTTTCAGTGGTACCCTCAAAAAAATGCCTCTCTGCACGAACATGTGGCGGCTGGCTATCATTGTGTGTCATTCGCGAATAATTCGGAACGCTACGTTTTCAACAGGTGGCCGACTTATCGAAAATGTTGGAGGGGAGAGCGCACGCCACCACAACCTACCCCCGAAGGCAATATATTATTAGGTCGTTCTTCAACAGAAACATTCTTCAAACTGCACATTGGCGATACCTCGCCGTATCTAGTTGGGTAAGAATGGGGTGCGTCCACTGCTTGGAGAACAACCTCCCTCCAGGATTTCCTATAACATTCCCTTACATGTAATTAATAATACTGCTCAAAAGAAGAACTGGACTGCTTTGCACCTTCAAGTATTTTCTTTGTAAATATATTTAGTTTTATTAGGTAGAAGAAAAAAATCATGGGTTGTAGACTAATAGGGTTAGTCAATCCCAGGCCCCAGTCCTTGAGGGAGCCCCTTTCCTCAAGAACACCTTAAGTTGGCCATTACAGGGGGCTTCAGGGAGGATGGGTGGGGTGTAACTAACTGGCGTCAGGATGAGTTGTTAGTAACATCCAAGTATTAGCTAAAAAATAATTATTTCAATATTACCCAAAATATCAGTTTATTAGCCTTGTAATGACATTTAGAGCCATAATTTATTTTACTCGACTTTAATTTAAAATTTTGGTAGGCGAGTCCGAATATGGGGTAGTGGTATTACCAGGGTAGGTTCGGGCTATTTCCACATTATCCAGAACAGTACCTATCAAATATATGCCATGTGGTAGGAAGTGGTGTGATGAATTTGGGCGGACAGTGCAATCATTACCAAACTGATTTTGTTAACTTAAGGATATCCTTTGGGAAAGGATTCCAACGTCTAATGACATGCAAATAATAAGACCAATCTTATGAATCCGAATAGGCTCGGATCTTCATATGCGGATTGGAATGTAACGTTCTACAGTCTTCTACCACCTCCGTATTTCGTTTAAAGATTCCCTCCACCGAATTAGAATCGTTCAAGCAAATGATGCCAGCTAATGTATTAGGTCAAAATGAATGTCACTTTGACTAGGCTAAATTAATAATCATAAACTGGTCCACAAAAAGTCCCGTCATGTTTCATTTCTAAAGTATGCATTACCGAGTTTACTGCCGTAGGCATACATTTTTTAACAAGCGAGAATTCCAATCATTGATTTTGGGCTACATTTCCTCACAAAATGTACTTGAAAACAGTAACCAATGTAACGCCATTGGCAAAAACGTTTGATAACAAAAATCACAAATCGTGGATTTTGGAATAAATTTATATACAAACTTTGCTTTACAAGTATCATTAGTCGGGACTTATTTTTTTCTTGGATTTTGTTTTATAATTCGGTGAGGAGTCTGAAATGATGAGCCTGAAACTGCATTTGGGTGATCAGGGCGAAAAAGCTGTTTAATATTAATTTATTCACGGTGTTTGTGCCATAACGACGCCAATTGGCAACGCTGAACGTTGCTTTTGCTTAATTTAAAGGATGAAACAATTAGTTTTAACAGCAAAGCAATTTTGCCATCACATGGACGTCGTTAATCGGTCATGCCCTGACACGCAACTTGGAAAATCAATGTCTTCGCAGTTGCAATAAGCATTATTATAAGCTTGGTCCTGCAGCGATACAAATTCAAAATGTCAAAAAAATTGAACAAAAGAAACCCCTTTCCAATTAAAGAGGATAGAAGTTTTTTTCTAACGCCAATATTAAATAATTTTCGGCTCAGCTTCCCTACTCGCCACAAAGGCCTTCTTCAGGTGATGTTCTATCAGACATACGAAATGCCCGAAACCAATCAAATGTACACTACACATGCATTATCATATTTTAGATCTATCATTATTTAAGGCCAAACAGCTCCCTGTAGGTGTAGGTCATTCCCATACAACCATTAAATCTGGGTCCACATTATAACAAAGCATTGTTGTGTAACACATTTGCTTTTTCACTTTCTTGCACAACTTATTAATATAACTTTGTTATTGGATGATACCATTGTTGTAAAAATGTTTTTATGTAACACGTTGAAAACCATTTTTCATTTCAGTGTTGATATGGACACTGAAGTGTATGTTTTGTAACATTACAACATGTCATGTAACAATGCTATACAACTCTTGATCATTGCCGACCCCCGACGGATAAGGTACATGAATGTTAAGTAACATCATGTTACATGATTATTTCTCCTCTATTTGCAATAATTTTTATAACTGCTATATGACACATTTGTTGTAAATAAATGTGGACATGCCTTAAGAAGTACATGTACAATCTCCACTATGAGCGCTTCTCGACTATTCCAACACCCTGTATAATTAAGACTACTGTGCCTTTACGGGGTACATTACCTGACATTTTTCGTTTTAAAAATTCTTCTGCAAATCATATCACAAATCGTCGTCCTAAGATGCAAATGGCCGAAGTCCATTTTCACCAACAATAATATTTTGCTACCAACTATTACAAAGGTAGCATACATAACGTTATTAACGTTTACACGTCCGTAATAACTGTCTAAATAAAAGAACATTTACTAATTACTGTTTTTTGACCTGAAGTATGGAGTTGGCCAAATTTCAAGAACAAATTATTGTTAGGTTTTTCAGGAGATAGGCACTCTGATCACAATTAAACAATTAACGAGATCATTAGCGTGTTAATTACACAGTAATTTAAGCAATAATTATGCGATCTGGAAACATGACATGTTCTGTACACACACTATACAGATTTATACGGGTACATGTCCACGTTGTAGATCAATTACGGTTTTTGGCTTTCCTGTTAAATCTTGTATTTTGTGAGTCAGGCCATTTACATCTTAGACCGACGAAACGTAACGTCTCATTAAGCTACCATGTGACGGATTGTTTGGAAAACAGATGATCACTCAAAAGAGTGCCATGAAGGCTAGACTACATAACATTTGAGTATTGTACTTTTGCCACTTTTTGCGACAGACGTGTGCCAGAACAAACGTCACGGCTGGCAAGGAAACAACAATGAAATGCAATAATCCAGGCCAGCAACAATGGATTGATATGAAACAGATCGGCATCGTTTATGTCACGGCACACGTGCATCTCATCTCATCCAGCAGGCGCAGTTGTGCTAAGAAGCAGGCAATGGCTGCTCGAAGGCCCAAGAAACAATTCCATTACCCAGGTGAATTTTGGCGAAATTGGCCATCCGGAACTTATTGCCGCATGCGACAAACGCGTGACGAATGAGGATGGGGCAACGGTGGTTGTTTAGGCAACGTTCCAGAAACGCTGGACGCCAACACCGATCGGTGTTTGTCTTGGGCCAAAAAAAATGCCTTTTGAAAGTCAAGGTTTTTTTGCGATAACGGCCGATAATGCCAGCATATAATGGCGGCTGATTGGTCGAAACAAGGATGCCGAAATGAAATAACTGTTTACATTGAGGAACAGTAATTCCTAGTTCACAGGGACGTTGAGACATCGAAGCTAAAAGAATAACGTCGTTATGTAAGATAAAATGACAGCGATTACGCATCCACTGCCCTCCCCCTACAAACTTATTACTGATAGGATAGGATTAGGATAGGTACATAGCTGCATCAACAATCAAGGAATTTAGGCTACATCTCTTTTTCCAATCCGTACCGGTATTAATTAAGGGAATGCCATGGGGATTTTATCTTCGAAAAACTTGATCTCCAATTTTGGAGTTTGGCTGACATTTCCATACAATGTTGTTTTTTTGGAAGTTTTACTAAGGTAACGTACAATCGACAAGGTTGAACGGCACTGTGTCTGCTTAACCTAATTTCAAAATTCGAGTAAGCCTATATTTCTTTTTCCAAGACAAAATTACTTGTGTAGTGGTTAACGAAGTTTTATGCCCAACTATTTATATCGCCACAGATGGTTACAATAACAATGTTGTCTGGTCACACTGGGCGATTTTTAGGCATTTCCTCTAGTTTTTTGTGCGAACTACATGTATTTTGTTGCTTTTCGACAAAATTGAAATTCAATTCCACTCAGTACCCTACTAGCAGCAAGTTATATGCCATGTGGTAGGGGGGTGTAATCCATCAACTCAATATTATTCGGCGATTGCCACCTCAATGGGGTGTACACCGACATCAGTGTAAAATTGAATTTCATGCAGCTTAAGGCTATACTTTGGAAGAGCATTCCAACATCGAATGGCATGCAAAAAAAATGACCAGTAGCACGGATCCGAATGTGCTTGGAGTTCATTAAGAGGGCTGGAATTGAAAAATTAAAATTAAAATTTCCCAGGATTAAGAAACAACTCCACTGTCAAAATAAATATACAGTACGTGTAAAATTCATGGAGATTTCGAAGAAACCAGTCTGAGAAACCACTAGTCAAGTTATCCAACATCTTCAAATTCTTATTACTGAGGATGGACCTTCCTTAATTTCATAAGCGCCACCTACAGGTAGCAACGAAGCTGGTCCAATAATGGTAGCCTATTAAAAATTTGACATCCAATTTAAAATCGGTTAAGCTCTTTTGGTGAACAATTTAAAGCCCTTTCAAATGCACCTAAAGTGACAAATCCTCTCGAATTTCGGAGAATTTACAGGAAATGCACCGAACTTCAAACTAACTACACAAAACATTATCATTGCAACTCCAATCTCAGAATGACCTATTGTCGACAAAAACGCTTTTGTAGTTATCTAACATTTCAAAACTAATATTGAGGATGGACCTTTCTCAACTTCAGAATTTCCTAAGTGCCACCTACAGAATATGCAGATTTCCGAAGAAAATGCAAATGGTTTACTGCTGTTCTTAAGGCCTGAGAAATTGATCAGAAACAGAGCCATTCCGATCTTAAGTTGCATAATTATCCACTTGCTGAACAAAAATACATCTTATATACATCTCTTTGCTGGCAACCCTTTGCATATGAAGTGATAACTGGATAATATAAGCGACAGCAACTTGCACCTTGAAAATAATTCACCAATTTGCCTGCAAGTTTGCATACTGCACAAACATTCGTTATCCAAATTACGCATCCCTATCGTGCCAGCCCACGTTCACTGGACCAGTCATGTGGCACATCGACTGAAAGTGACGTCAGTTGAGTGCACTTTTCCCGCTCTTTAGCACGTCAATCGTATCATTTACCGGTACCCTGGAGTGAATAAACACAGTGTGCTTCCTTGCTGCCAACCTGTCACTGACCACGATGCTTGAAGACGTTGCGCCACCGCGATCACGAGGGTGCTAGTCTGTAACAGGGAAATCTGCCAGGTCTGGCCAGATACAAATTTGGCGTGGATGACTCTTCAAACTTCGTTGAGGATCTTCGTCTGAGCGAGTCTGTTAATTAAGGCGCTCAGCGAGGTGTTTGCCGAGTTTGAGTAAGCTTCAATTAAGCTTGAATTCCAGGGATGCAACTCATGCATTTTGTCAACCTCATCTTCGACGTTCCCAGTTCACCTCGTTTGCACCAAAATGCGTTTTTCAAACCACTTTTTGGTGCCTCCCGGGCGTTGGCATGAGCAGAAATCACCTGCAGCGCAAAAACTACAGCGAAACCTCTTTATGTTGGACGCCTATGGTGCGTACAAAACGGGGTGTCCGAGTTGGAGTTTGACAGGTTTTGGAAACCCGGGTGGAAAAAAGTACATGTGCAGCGTGTGTGGCCATGCGAGCCATACAATATCCGATACATGGTCATACATGTCACTTTCCGTAGAACCCAACATTTTAAGTTTCAAAATGTTGATTTTTACTTGTTGAATTTGGTTAAAATTTAAGGACATTGTCCACTTTCAGGACATGAAAGTTGATTGGACCCTTGGTGGTCATCAGAATATAAAATTTTTATATGTTCCCCATTGATATCATTGGAGGTTTGTCATTATTCATAATTGGTTATCAAATCATGGTAACTGTGTGCTAATGTTGTTTGATGAGATGTCATTACCTATTTTGTTTATTTACAAGCAGGATATTTTTAACACATCTGAAGAAAGAAATTTAATCACATTCCCTTTTAATAATGCTAATGTGAGTGCAAAATAACATTTATGACAAACATCAAATAGTGATCATAAGACTGTCACAAAAACAATACTGGATACTCTGGATACTGGATTTTGTCTTGTCGCTTAAGTGGCCAACACAGCCGGGTTTTACTGTAAATTCATTCGAGAAAGTTCAACTGGAAATATTCCTCAACTTCATGCAGCATGCAGCCTATGTACAGAACCACAAAGATAATTTTGAAATTATTCCAAGATTAATTATTTTTTTCTTTCGCGTTAAAACAAGATACAGAAATTTCATATGATCATGTTAATTTTCACCAAGTTTACATTCAATCAACAATTAATGCACTAAGTTTGGAATATTACCTCAAATTGAGAGCTGCTTCAAAATTGGATGTTAAACGACACAGCATACATGTAAGCAGGTTTCTTGTATTAAAACCAGACATGCAAGCAAGCTTAACGAACCTTGAATTAAACAATTCTGAATTATGTGGAGATAAACTTTCTCTCCATACACATAAATCAATGCTAAGTGGGCCACAACCCAGCTACAGTGTATAGTTTATACACAGTATAGCAGCTTTTTAAGGAATTCTGGCTGAATTATTGGTATTTTTCCTACTATCGACACATCCATATACATAATGCTTATCTCATACTGATCAAACTTCGCCAAAATATTTGCCTGCACAAAGTTTATGAGAGCAAGTACGACTTGAAAATGCATTGATAACGTACATGTTTACACATCGCCAATGAAGCCATTTTTTGATATAAATAGCTATTAGTTGTTGACAAGTGCTGACATTTCAGAGACATGCATTTTACCATATTTACACTCCTATGAGATCGAATCTGATTGGGCATAGGTGCAATCTGTATTGCCACGAAGGAATATTTTGAGTCATCTTTTGTGTTTAATGATCACTAATGATCTGCCTAAAAAGTCAAGTGGGGAGAATATTTTTTAAATTAGGCTTCCGTCTAAAATGGCATGAGCCCAAATACGATCTGGCAGGTGTTCTTTAAAAAAATATTACATCTGTACACTATTTAGGAATGACTACTGAATATTTGCTACAGACTAAAAGGTGTTAGGGCCCTGTTTTTAGAAAGTAGCACAGCAATATTCCATTGTGTCTAATCATTTTTTTTTCAAAAAATGTTACATGTACCTATAATATTCGTTTCATTATTAATAATTGTAAACAATTACTTTGCGTTGAACGGTGAGCTTAAAATCCATTATTTGTGCCAACGTTTTTCTAAGCAATTAGCCTACAGCACTTCCTTTATTTTTATATCCCATAAAAAGTACAGTGTAATAAAAGGAATTGCCAGTGTCCTAGTTTTCCATAAACAAAGTGTTGTTCTCGGTATTACTTATAATTAAAATTCAATATTTTACATCAGGAGTTTATTTTTTTGCCTAGACCATTGCTTATCTTTAATAACACGCTTTGAAGTAGTTTTGAACAACTTAGTATTGACTACCTTTGTCACACCTCTGAGGTGGTAGAGACTCAATTCAATTTTTATTTTTACCGACCCTTTGACACCAAAAGCTATTTCGAATGATGGTCATTGAATTTAGCAATGATGCAAACAGCCATCTGAAGACTGGCCCAGCTACATCAAGAAATAAAATGCGAATGTTACCAGAACCATGACAAACCTCAAATAACGATTACAAGTCGTTGGCAGACCTTACACGATCATTGCTAAATGATATTACCAACTTTCATAACTCCACAACTTGTCAGACATAGACGACCATGTTAAATATCTATCATTCCTGACAAATATTCCATTCCACTCGCTTATATAATATATATATATATTTCCCCTGTATCTACGCAATTTGTCCAGATGTTTCAAATTATGAAAGAAGTCCTACTTCAAAGGGCAAGGACTCCCTCAATGCACAGTCCTTCCATAGCATAGTGTGAGATGGTAGGGAGGGTATCAAAATAACTACACTGTAGGTCCATGTGTTAGTAAATTGGCCATTAACTTTCCTGGTGAATTAAAGCTAATGAATTCAAGAAGGGAGTTCGTGTAATTAATTTTTCAATACAAATTCACAAGTTGTGATATTGGTTTATAACCATTCTCGCTAATAGCATCCCATTAATTGATGAAAACGTAGGTTAAACATCATCCTTGTGATTGCTTTCATCTAAAGTAGCAGCATTTCTAAATAAATTTGTTTAAAATTGCTGGCTGAAATCCAGCATCTGTGATCTAGGCTATATCTCGAAATTTTGCTTACGACGTTTCTTTTCACAACTGGATTTCTAAAAAAAATTGCACAAAATTGCAGGCTAAAATTCTGGACGCATAATCAATTTCACAAATTTTTTTCGCCTACAAAGTTTATTTTAATACGTATTTTGAAGCATTTTTTGTTGAAAATTGCAGCCTAAATTTTCCGACGTTTCACAATTTTCATTGACTAACTAAATACGTTAGTAATAGGTTTCAAATAATGTTTTTAGAAGGAGAGGGCCTCATAATCATAATTATCATATAGCACCTGAGGCCCAATGTTCTCAGGTAACGCCATATTCGGCCAATGACATTACTAAGGATCGTAGGTCCGCTATCACATTCTGAGAATGACATTACAGCAGCCTACTAAAGATTGTGCGGAGCAAACTGAAATGGAGTGTCTGCCAGTAATGATGCGGATTCAACACGATCGTGTATGGCTGGTAATGTCATTAGCAATGTCACGTAGATCGGGTCGTAACCTTGGGTGATTACAAACAAGATAAAACATTCGGTGTTTCAGCCAATCATATGGAAAAAAATTCCACCCAATGCATGGAAAACGTAATTATGGATTATCCATCTCACATGCGTAGTTAATCGTACTTTCACCAAAGGAAAGGGGAGATGTTATCTTCAGGTCAGGCTTAGCGGAAACAGGTGCCTGCAGAAAATTCGTCAGTCACATGGCGAGGTCTGTGAATCATACTGTTTACACCTTTGAGGGGGTCAACGTCTTTGGGTGCCGCAGAGCAAAGCTACAATCAAACCGTCCATAAAACAATAACACGCGCTTGAAACGAAAAAATAACAAAAGGCTTCCAGGAACGTCAACGCACCTCGCGTCTTCCGATGCTCAGTTTTAAAAATTCCGCTGATCAGCGCGCCTGCTGATCAAGCTGATCAGCAGGTCTGCTCTGTCGCCCACCTAGGGCGACCAACCGGTACTCACCTCGAATCACGCCGCGATATCCCATGAATAATCCACTGAACATATCACAATCCACGGAGCATATCAGAAGAAATGCGAACGCGATTTCAAACGCACCTCACCAACGGCTGACATGTTTGAAATGGACGTTCGGCCAATCACGGGAAATCCCGTGCCATGCTGCGCGATTGTCCATGGATTGTCGTGTATGGTGGCGCCACCTGGCCCTGCGTTTAGCAAGGCCCAGCAGCGCACATGCGCTTTCATTGGCCCACCTTGTAGTCCTCCGTTGGAAAGGCGATCTGATCAGACGCCTTGAATTTGCTGAGACTTCCTGTTGTGGTTCCTGGTTGTTTGGACGCCTGATT
>JAQIXS010003842.1:0-16877 GCA_034700785.1 Rossiulus vilnensis | reverse complement strand
AAAGCAGGCCTGAGTTTAAATTTAAAGAGTAATTAAGCACTTACGGTCACTTCAATTTACAAGCATAACTATAGGTGGAGACGGTATAACGTTTGTCAATCATAGGTCAAGACTCCCGGGGGCTTTTGAGTTATAAGGAAGATGAATGTATTTTATGCCACTGTAAGTTCAAGGACTTTACATGGCTTTTTAAATCTATTGACATCAGCACTTGATATTTTGTAATAATTTATATGCTTGGGCAACCTTAGGTAATATTTGTAAGGTAAAAGTTCACGTGTGGGATTTACTGAAGATCACTGTGAGATCACTGAAACAAGCTACATCTTCAGGGGTTGCAATATCATTTAAAAATACAAATATCCCAAACATGTTCCCAAGAAAGCAGGTAATAGGCATTTTGTTTAACAAAGTAATTTCACAACTTTGAAAATATTGCATAAAGATACAAATAAAAATATTTTCAAAATGTACTTGAAATCACCTATTTTACTTTTCCAATGCAATGGAATAATCAATTATCCGTCTAAGGCAATGTAAAGAAACTACCAACATATGGAACTATTTCAGGACACTTACGCTATCAGATTTGTGTTACAGTTTAATAATACCATTTCAAATAATTTGTACTCTTGATTTCTCACTTGTAACTTTAATAACTTTTTCCTCATCATACAAGAATCTGTACAATCAATACACAGGATTGCTTTAAATAATAAAACTTCTTAGAAATGTGATATTACCACCTTTGCAATTTTCTCGTGAAATTTCGGTGACTTTTTTCATGCAGATTTTTGCTTGACAATAGTCAGCATTATTGGTAAGTAATGGGGTGTTATCGCTGGGACTTTCCAATTGGTGGATTCCTTCTAGCATCATCCAAAAGAGTCTGTTACAAAAACAAGTTAATCATGAGACACTCAATTTCCAAGGGCAGCTTTATAATACCAAGAACGTGACTTACATGTCCTAGCGCATTCTGAGCGATGACTGGAATAGTCGAGGAATTTTCGATTATTTCTGCATTGACTATTAGAGGAATGTTTGCTGCAGGCATTGACAGCGCCTGTACGTGTAGTGCTGGGATGGACAGTTGCGGGTGTAAGCCCCCAGTCCCAGATATGGAAGAGCTGCCTTCTAAGGGCATGGCCGCTTGCAAAATGAGAGACGGGCTCACAATTGAAATGGAATCGGCTGAGCTGGGACTGTGGTGCAATGTTGTGTTAGACGTTTCTAAGAAGGCAAAAACAAAGGCTATGAATATTGATGTAAATATTGCGTGGTAACCATTACTTTATTTCTAGTGGTTTATATACCATCGATATCGATAACAACTGATTGCTGAGCGTGCCCTTCCACAGAAGCAGTAGTAGAATCTTGATTAACAGTTGAAGGTGCATTGGATTCGCATTCAAGTTCTTCGATGGGCTTTCCATCAACTAAAAAGGGGACATGGATTTAAATGTAGCGACTCCAAATAATGTGCAACTAATTCGTGGCACATTTTTTAATAATTTTTTAATCATGAAACACGACCCTGAACAAATTAAGCCAACAAGCTGCATTGGTTACGAGTGATTTGAAATCCTAATAAAAAAATCTTATACCTCTTTGATGCGATCGGAAAATGTCGTTCTTTAGACTAGGAAGAAAAGCATCGATCCGATCCCAAGTTATTGTCCACAACTGAGAGGGTCCAGAGGGGGTAGAAAATATTCCAGCAGTGTCCATCACAAGAAGCATATTCTTCATTAACTCTGGAATCGCCTCAGCCTGATGAAGAAAAAGTCATAAAATGTACAAAAAATCAAACGGACAATTGAGCGTTGGATCAATTTGGATGTGGCAGACAATGGTTTGCCCAATTATTTCATTATTGATCTTCTCAACTGGATGCCCTTCAAAATGCTTCCAGAATGTTTCTGATGAGGCAACATCATTATGTGAAAAATATTCCCCCAATATGGAAAACGTTCATAATGTAATATGACAAAAATCTGTACAAATTTTTTGCATGCACATTATTTATGATAAGTGAAAAACATAAATATCTAAAACCATTTGGATTGTCACATAGGGTTGATTGAATCAAGATTTCACTTGAAAATTTTAATTCTTCCTACAACTATAATTTTATAACACAATAATGAAAATATACATTGCAAACAATTTGTGCACCACATCTCTGCTCAATGATAAGATGGCGGTCATACCAGTAAGTCGCTTCTATCGGCATGCATATACTTATCCATGAAATCTAAAATCGTAAGCCAAAGCGCAGTAAACGTAGACAGCGTTAGTAAAGGGCCAAGATGTTGAAGAAATACCTGGCAAATAATAAGATCATTTAGAATACGGAGATATGTGGGAGGAATTCTTGCCATCAAAACAACAAGTGGAATGCACATTACTTTGCAAAGTAGAGTGGCCCCTCTCATTCTGGTTTCTTCTACGCCATTTGGATCACTCGGGCTGATATTTTCCAAAAGTTTTAACAGAAGTGGAAACAGGACATTGTTGAAACAAGCCTCCCATTCAATGGCTGTCAACGCTTGTAGATCGTGCACCAAAAGTGCCCTCTGAAGATAGGTTACTGCTGCTGTCCTTACTTGCCTTCTTGAATCACAGCAAAGTCTCGCAATCCCTACATATTTAAAACCCACACAATGAGTTTTGCGAAATAAGTTATTATCTTTTTAACAATAAAAACAATGATCATTTGCTTAAAATAACTCACTATGATAAACATAAGCTAAATGAAGTAATTCATAAATTATATGGTGCAATTGATTCTCTCGAATATTCAACTCAATTCAGTACCCGATAGCCAGCAAAACGTGCTAGGTGATAGAGGGGGTGAAATCCAAGCACCCAATTTATTACGAGTTTATCTCCCCATCTGGTTGCTCACCAATATCATCGCTAAACTGCATTTCTTGTAGAAGTTATACTTTGGAAAATAATTCCAATATCTGATGACATGCAAAAATAAGACCAATAACACGGAGTTCCATCGCTGGATTAGAATGACAAGTTCGAATACCCATATGCAAATATCTCGTGGTTAAGTTTAAGGATTCCCCTCATCAATTGATGACATTTATATCAACGTTAATTTATACATTAGTTTCAGCTTTTCTGCTTCTATTCCACTGTTCATTACATGTTTAGTACAAAATGTCACCATTAATGAAATGAAACACCCCTGCTCCACTTCATGTATACATGTACATGAATATACATTCTAATAATATGAGCTGGTTGTAGCATAAATAATGCCCATAATTTTTTTTCCGATATTAGACATTGTATGAATAATAATTATGACAAGAAACAAAAAGGGGATATTTACCTTGCAGTAACGGGCACCAGCACTTGCTCCAGATGTTTCCACCATTCCCGTTTGGTACAGCAGCTTGTCCCAATTTGTCCGCACATACTTCATTTTCCCAAGATGCGAAAATGGAGGCTGCCCTCGTATGCAACGTGTGCATCAAATCTAGAAGCTTTGGAATTTTTCTTTTTATAAATCAACGTCTTTGTGAAAGCATTCGCAAGCTGAAATGCGCAAATGTTAAAAACGCCTTACTTGAGTTGATGCTTGTTGGTAGCCCCCATCCAACGTCTGTCTATCATCATCCTCTTCGACCTGCCTCGTTACATAACCAGAAGATATGGATCGCCTGACCCTGGACGTGTCTTCCTTCCGGCGCCCAGCCATGCGATGCGATAGCTTCTTGTCTTTCGCATCCCGGTGTTTTGCTCTCCTGTCGGAGACGCATTTGCCACCGTTTAAACTGGCCTCGGCAAACGTGCGAATGCAGTGGATGCAACTCTCGAAGTTCTCCGGGGTGATGTGCGCCACGTCGCGGACGATGAAGGCGATTGATTCGCAGGATTTGAAAAAGGCCGGAGTGTCGTGATGCATGAAGTCCTTTTTGAGCACAATGTCGTACTGGTTCACGGGTACTCTTTGAACTTGGACGTTGTCCATCTCTCCCTCTTTCCCAATCTGCAAAATTAAGTTTAATTCCACTGGATATAGATGTCATGCATTGAGAGAGGTCCAATGCAAAGGCTGTTGTATTAAAGCTGTTATATTAAATAAGTATGCACCACAAATTTCATTTTATCAAATGTGATTAATGCAAATGTAGTTTAATAACAGAACTTTTGTTCAGATTAAATCACAATTTTTGTGGAGGAAAACTCTGAGAGAGCAAAGTTTTAAATCATACATCAGTTGAGTTGTATGATAAAATAGTGTATTTTTTAAAATGCTTTATCTTGTGGAAAATGATGGCAAAAGAACAACATTATATATTAGAGGCAAACACATTCATTGACTTGGGACTGGCAGCTTTTAGAGGAATCATATTTTCTTGGGCTTATGCTATGCAGAGGTTAATTCCATAAATGCCAGGGAAATATTTTTACCACAATCCAGCTGGCAGCAACAGGAACGTTGGACGAGCTCTCCGGATTATTTTTCGGGTGGTTTTTGGCAGCCTGGAGTTCATAAAGTTCGCTGTCCGAAGTGTACCCTCGGTCGGAAATCTTGCTGATCTCGCTACCGGTCCCATCGCTTCCAATTTCTGAATCGGACTGCACGCCATTCTCGGAAGCCGAATCGGTAGACTCCAGTATCGTTCCGTCTAGAATTTTTGGAGGCTTGGCTCCCGCACCCACCGATTCCAGCAAGGTGAAGAGCGTTGACCAATCTTCCGCTGCGTGAATGTTTGCTGCGCTACTTTTTAATAGCTCGTGCAGGGCAAATGCAGTTTGTCGTGTAACTCTGAACAGTGACGACGATTTGAGCAGCAGGAGCATCCGCAACGACTGCAAAACCTAAAGAGCGAGGTTTCTACATCAATATCAAAGTCCGAATTTGGATAACCCGAAAACTACCATCAACTGACCTGTGCGGTCATATCTTCTCTCCATAAAAGACGCACAGCAAGCCGAAGAAGAGAAACTACAGCTCTTTCCATCAAAAACAAATATTCCGTTGCACTTGCACCCATCATGAGTCCGTAGATATGATCCCTCACTCCTTGCCAAACAACATTTACTCTATCCCTGAATAAGAAGCAAATAAAATTCACAAAAAATTCAAAAGGTGAGATTCCAAATACCACTGTAAGATTAGGGAAATAAAACCAAATCTACCTATTATGCAAGATGATCTCGACCAAAAGCTCCAAGAAAAATACGGTCGCATCTTCGTCATAAGCGCCGCTGTGGGAAGCATGGCTATCTGGCCGAGGTGAGGCAAATATCAAAGCCTAAACCCCAAAACAGAATCAAGATGTTAAAAATACTGAAAAAAATCCACGAATTCTATTTACATTTAATAAATTCTTAACACAAAAACTGAATGGAAAGAAATCAAAAAATAAAACAAGCAATCGTGTTTCAAAAGTATCAAATTTTGAATTTGTAGCAATCGATTTTCTTTGCCAATATACCATTCTCCAGAGCTCACAGCTTCACAAAAAAACTGCTCCATCGAAACCCATTTACCACAATTGTGGACACATTTGACGGGCGCCAGACCATAACGTTTTAAGTGCCCGCTGTCAAAATGAGAGAACGAATGACATCAATGCGCAGCTGCCCTACATGCTACAAGAGATGAGCGTTTGAACGTTTATCGGGAGTATGGCACATACGACGTTATGGAATTCTTTTTCACAAAACTGACTGTTTCACTAAGTGCTCGTTTCTGTTCATGAGACTGAACGCCAATAGTGCACGTCTGAACTTGTTATTTGAACGAAATCAAGTTAGTGCTATCTATATTTTCCATGAAACTATTCGTTTTTTCCTCCTCAAACGTTGCTTTTTTGGCACTTGGTACGTTACAGTTTGGCACCCTTTCTTTCGTGCAGACAGTTTCGGGGAAAGGGTTTCGACATACCTTGACCAGCTCCTGCAGTGAATCGGCTCGTAGAAATTTGCTTTCAGAAATGAGCTGCTCCGGATGGCAATCGTTAATGCAGCTCTGTGCCCGGTGAACGTACTCTTGGTCCTCGGCAGTAAGTCCCTTCTGAACCTGCGAATCGCCCGTCAGAGTGATGTACGAGTAAAAGGAACTGAAAATTCCGGTCTCGGAGCGCTGGGCTGGAGCTTCCTCCCGCAGCAGTGAGATTTTCCCCGATGGATCCACAAAATCTTCCACCTCCACTAAGGCCTTAGGGAGCAGTTTTGCGGAGTACAACTGGAGCAGACAATCCAGTACGTTTCTCCATCCCTCGCGTAAGATGTCCCCGTGGCGATGGGCCAGATTAAACACGGTTTTGGCCGCTAGTTGGGCTTTGGGGTTGCACCCGAATACGATAGGTAGCGTCTCGGGCGCCTAAAATTGATGCGCAAATACGTTACTATCTAACATCATTTTGAACTTATTAGCTGGTGCTTAGAAAGCGCTAAAATTACCTCGGCCGAGCTGAGAAGCGTTGTGAATTTACACAATGAAATTGTGAGATGATCAAACACGTCGCTCATTCCATAGTGGGCTGCAATCATGGCACATTTTCTGCAAATACGGCTTAAAATTAATGATCCGACTTCTGGGTAGAAATGCTTCGAAAGTGCAGTACCAACCTGAATCCAGAGATTGTCTTCTTGATGATTATGTCGTCCATGCTCTTGTCGAACACGAAAGACAGTGCAGCCACCGTAGGCCCCCAAATCAAGGTGAAAAGGTCGTGGTCAAAGTGGCCATCGCAAGCACTAACAAAGATGCCATCCTTGGTCAGTCCTCTCCGCAGCAACATCTTCCACAAGTAATTTTCCTTCACCAAACCGGTGTGCTCGGCCGGCATAACAATCTCCTCGTTACTAAACAAGCGAATCATAACAATAAACGAACGGTGCTGAGGGTATCGCGAGTCTTTTCAAGTTAATTACCGTATGGCACTATAGATCTCTTCGAGCATGTCGGAATCGAAATCCTGCTTATCGTTCACTCCTTTTAAATTCTTTTTGAACTCCTAAAAGCAATGCGTACTATTGAGCATAAATTGGTCGTTGATAGCTTGATGGTTTAATGTGTATAATACCTCTAAAACCATTGGGATGCTTTGCTTCTTCACGTTATGATTGTGCTGATCCACATTCAACATAATCACCGCGTAAGACAGGGTGAAAGCGGCATCGCTGTTTGCAAACGGGCAGTTATTCATTTTCTGAAAATAAATAAGCATTAAGCAACAGTGAAGTTTGGTAAAGAATATTGTGGCAGTAACCTTGTAAACTGTATTATAATCCTGTTCAGGGTTGCCCCAGAAATAGAATTTTCAACATTCCTGGTTTCTCCCTGACGTTTCCAGTCAGGTTTCGTACTGCATGTTCCTTGAATTTCGGAAACTTTTCCATGCCATTATATTTTTAAGAGGCATTAAAAATAAAAAATTTCAATTTTTGTTAAAAAGGTAGGTCCCAGATTGCATCAAAGGACAGGAAATTGGTAATTAGCAAAATGCTGAAAATTCATACCTAGTGTCGATTTCATGACTTCTTCACTGTATGACCTAAATCTAATTTTACAACTTTTTTTATGAATTCTTATTCCAGCAGGCAGCTAAGTGAACGCAAAGATATGTATATAAAGTAAAATACGATAAACTTCCCTGGCTTTTCCAAAATAAATCACTTTTCTCTGACTTTTCCCTGACTATTCTGTCTCCCCAATTTCCGTGACAAGTACAGGTTTTCCAGGTCTCCCATGCCTGGGGGATCCCTGCCGTTGTAAAGACTCACATGCCAGTGGTCTGCAAAATGCTCCATGACCAGGGAAATCACAGGTGCTTCGCCAGGCAGCCGGAAACTTTCCAGATACATTCGCAAAGCTTCGTCGATACGTGTATCTTCGAAGTTGAATGATCTTCAAGAAATTATGAAAAATCTAAATTTTAGCTATGCAATTTAAAATATTATAATCCCAGACGATAGTCATACAATAAACTTACTTTACAAATGCTTCCAGGACTTTCAAATTTTTCCGGTTGCTCACGTATTCGCCTATCATTTTCTTATCGAGTCGAGGATTCTCCTTGAGAAACAACGCCACTTCTGTGGGGTCAAACTCAGCGCTCAGAATACCGTTCTCTTGTAAGAACTGAATCCCCTTATTCGGTTTGGAATTGAACTGCTCAGTTCCTGTCAGTAACAACTTGACACAAAAATATCAAATTTAACGTGTATCCCGCATTACCATTGGCCTATAAAGTTGAAATTACCTTTTTCCGGTGTTTAATGTTGACGAGTTCAGCGTGCGTCGGCACATTCGGTGGCACAGTGAATCTGTTGTTCCTTTTCCTGCCTGACTGCACGGAAGTCTTGTCATTTGACAGTATATTCTGAGCGTGAAGGTAACCAGATGCCACTTGAAGTTCAATGCTTGTATCACCTCTTGACAATGCCAATGATGGGTCTTTCCTAAGATGTCCTTCTGTTAAAATGATAACGCATGCATGTTTGACAATTTTTATTCAAACTGGTTACCTCGATATAGTCCAATCATTTGAATAGTTTCTTGAATGGCAATCAGAGCCAGTTACGGTCATAAAGACATACGTGATAAGAGTAAAAAATAGAAATGAAGAACATAAGACTTCATAACGATAAGGGTGGGGTATTACCGATTTCTTGATTATCTTGAACTTTTAAGGTCTGTTCAGCTAAGGCTTGCCTTTCTTGAAGAACCTTTACGTGACAGTGACTTTCGATGCTGTCGATAACAGTCAATAATGCATCCAAGGAAAGTAAATGTGTTGAATAAAGTCCTGACATTGGAAAAGCGCTCTGAAAAGTTTCCGTTTGCAATGAACATCATCTTTGAGAAAAGAAGTCAACTGCACTTGACGAAATGCGGAAAAGTGGTGAGATTGTAAAAACGTACCTTGGATAGAAGCTTTGTCAACTCTTCGAATAAATTCGTGCAATACAGATTGCAGTCATAATTGAGATATAACTCTGTGACTAATCCGGGAATGCGCCACAACTGAACCAGGGATTCCAGAACGGTCTCTCTCTGCTCGTACGTTATTTTGGGCGATTCAGAAACGATGATTGCCATTAATCGGTTCAAATACATCTGGAATTAAAAAATTAAACTTAGTGCTCTGACAGCAGCTAAAAAGACAAGCATACAACTGGAATGTGACTCACTTCTAATTGGAATTTTAGGTGACTTCGTAAAGATTCAAATAAAAGAAAGCACACGCGTAGAGCGACGGCAAACAATCCGAGCCGGTCGGAGTTGATTAACTGTAAAATCAAACATCAGTGCTAAAATTGACAAAATCATTTCACTGACTTTCCCTGAACTCCATAGCAAAAACATCAAGGGAATTAATAACAAACTACCATTTTTGCAGCTCTAGTAATTTCCGGACAATTGCATTTATATCAGTAAAATAGTTAAACGAAAATATTATAAACAATTCCTTGGTAATTAATACATTTTCCATGGGAAATGGCATTCAAAATTCAGTGCATATTCATAAGAGATTTCCCTAACATTCCCTGATTGTCGAGCAAAAACGGAAATCTCACTGAGTATCCCTGACCCTTTTTCAAGTGAACGAACCATATCCATGGTGATAGCTTCATATTAAGAAACAGCAAAATAAATAAATAAATAAAATAAAAACATCCAAAATAATAAAAAGGAAACCTGGTTTTGATTGAATACACACAGACTGAAAACACCATGTTTTGAGCATCCAGGAAAATTCAATTAATTATTACACGTAGCATAACATTACAAATAAATACTCACAAAAAATAAATTTCGACACATTTCATCTTTCACCATGTTAAGAAGCGATGGGAAATTGCTTATGTCATCAGCATTTGTTTCTAAAGCAACCGTCAACAAACTAAGACCAATGTGGATCATGACGTCAGAATTCTGCCTAAGAAAAGGAAGAATAGTTCATTACCCATATAACTTATTCATCAACCATATAAAGCAAAAACTTACTTGTCTAAAGGATTAATGAGTGAAATAAGAAATCTAAAGAGCTCGCGAACACAGGGAAGACCATACGGAACAAGCGGCCCTAAAGACAAGCAGAAATTAACGAAATATTAATATTTGCAATCAGGCTAGCAAAACCATCAATCATCAAAATGCCCCCTACCATCTCGACCGTGCTGTTGGGGAGTAAATCTTACTCCTCGGGGATTTACGTAATCGTTTTCGAGGGCAGCCAATGCTTCGTGATCTTCTCCAATATCAATGCTCGGAGATATCAAAACGGACGCTTCCAAAGGTTGCTATTTAAGTATGTTGTGTTACATACTATTAAAGTTAAAACGTGCTTAGTTAAGTAAATATTGCTTAAGCATATAAGTAATGGGTAAACCTCAGTTGCAGCTTGTAAATTATCTTGCATGTCCACAACGCCACTGTTAGATGCAGTGGGTTCAATGGATGCTTCGCTTGACAGGCTGTCAAGCTGGCTACACACTCTGTCATCAGGAAAATCTTTCGAAGGTGCTTCACAAGGTGTCGTCGCAGGTGTGACATTTTCCTGTGGCGTGGCAAGACCGCTGTCAGGTGATGATGCAGAGGGATTGCCCAATTGTTCTTGGTCTTCACTCTTCGGTGCACTATTTGTTTGATGCTGGTAGCTCTTGTGCTTTTGTCGTGGAGATATTTTCTTTGACTTCCCCCTTGGTGTGTCGATTGTGCCGGCTCTTCTTTTCAGCTAATATAAGGCCGACATCAACGTTCATCAAGTTTTACAGATATTTACAACAATCATGCAAATTAAAAAGGAAAATGCAATAGTAATACCTTGCGAAATGCGTTGCCAACTCCATTGTCTTCCCTAAACTGAGGTAGCCTTGCAAACAGTAGTTGCGCCATATCTACTAGGGAATTTTCGGCAGATTTTCGAAGTAATTCTAAAATCAAAATGTAGAAAGGGTATTAAGTGTTTAATGCGAGGATGCTTAAACCCAAGTGCATATCGCTTTACTCACCACTTAATCTCATTTCAAAACAAATTCTAAAACAAGACTGCATTATTTCGCAAACGGATTCATTTGACAACAGAGAGCCAGCAGGAGTCAGCAGCAATGTCCTCAGCACCTTAGTAACATTTGTGAAAAATAGCGTTATAAATTGCCATTGAGGAATTTAGGTTTCCCAATAACAAAACACAAAAAGCAGTAGCGGACGAGCAATTCAACACTGAAACTGATATATATTTAAACAAGTTTATTTGCTATAATAATTATTCGAA
Organism: Rossiulus vilnensis; assembly: GCA_034700785.1. Lineage (NCBI taxonomy): Eukaryota > Metazoa > Arthropoda > Diplopoda > Julida > Julidae > Rossiulus > Rossiulus vilnensis. Next base: position 5,616 of record JAQIXS010003842.1, on the reverse strand, counting down.
AAAATCGTACCAGAATATGTAATAACGCAAACATGCCTCACATGTGCTAAGTTTAAGAACAACAATATGAGATTATATAGTAAATATTTGCTATTTTAATGCATGAACAATGTAAAAAATTTTTATTTGCATATTATTTTGTATAGAATGAATAGGTATTAGCCCTATATATATATATATATAAATTAAAACAAAAAATATAATATTTAGCTACAAGCACTCAATTTCAATTAAATGTATGAAATGAGCAAATGTCCAATTAGTAAAACACATACTTGCAAAATTTTCATTAAGACCACTTCATCGGAGCCAGGGTCTGTGCCAACAAATCTTGCATGAGTTACAGCATCTGTGATATTCTCCACAACAGTAGCTGCTGTGTCACCAGTTGCATCTAAGCATTCATGTGTAATATCACGATCAATATGTGTAGTAAAATAAGAATTAAAAATTGACATATGTCTATTGAAAGCTTTACCAATTAAGCCATATGTGAGGAATCTATTAATGGAAGATAAAGCAAGCCCAGTGACAGGCCCCGTGGTGTCACCTGAGCGTATTACATCAAGAAATGGGCTCAAAAATTGGTTTGGCTCCAAATCAGATAAATCTGAAATTCACCAGTCACATTATTAGCAACAAAGATTGAAATTGCATTCACGTCTAAGAGAAATTGTCGACACTTACCATAAACGTGGTTTAAAATATCTTTCAAATCAGTAAAATTCCTCACAAGTGGTTCATCAACATCCTGTTGAAGAACAATTTTCAGTATAGTCTGTACATATGTACCCGCTTGGGATTAACGCAAACGAATTTTTTTTTAAAATACCTGATATGAATGAGATGACCACTTATTGCCCCTTTTCATCGCCATTACTACTATGTTCATTTCACCTTGAACAATGTAGATGCTATTGGCTGGTGGAGCCATTTTCGGAAGATTTTAAGCCAAAACTAAGAAACCTGCAAATCTAAAGCAAAAGTGGCAATAGCAAAAAAAAGCATTCTAAATTCGAGAACCTATTACACAATTTTTTTTCTTCCTACACTTACAGATATTTCCACATTTTTTAAATGCACAGAAATATTATGCTGTATGACTTATGACAACTTTTTTAAAGGTGCATGAAAGAACAGTAACACGCCATGGTGTTCTGTCAATTTTTATCTGAAACCTAATGGGCCCATTTACTAATACAACTATTTTAACTGACTTTTATGAAATCAGTGAGCCTTTAGTTTGATCATGCCATTCGACGCAGGAATGTTCTTCCAAAGGACAGCCTTAAGCTGCATGAAATTCCATTTTACAATGATGTTGGTATACACCCCATCGAGGTGGCAATCCCCGAATAATATTGGGTTTGGATTACACCCCCCTACCACATGGCATATCACTTGTTGCTAGTAGGGTACTGAGTTGAATTAAATTGAATCTTATGCTTCAACTCACTTCAATATATGACACTGACAAACGTTCATCTGATACATTGCACATGATATGGTTTCAAAAGAATTTGTGGTGCTGACATACAGCCAAAACAGGGAAAGGTCATCGTTATGTAGCACCCATCACAAACTCCATGATTTCTAAATGAGACCTGATTATTTAACAATTAACCGGTGGTTTTCGTTTGATCCTAGACGCCTAGTTATATAATTAATGTATTCATGTTGATTGCAACTGCATATAGAGATGCGATGTTTGGCATTACAATGCACTCCTTTAAGCAAATATGGGTAACTCTGACTGCATAGTTCGTCAACTCCTTTATCCAGATCATTAATGCGCATTTATGGAAACCCTTCCAAGCTCCGAAACTTGTTTTTTCAGAGAGATTTCTGTTTGTTGTGGAATACATTTGTACACGGGAATAGCAAAAATAGTGCCCAACACAAGCAAGAAACGTTTATTTCCCTTTATTTCGGATGTTTTTCCAAGAACGGTACTTACACCTGGCACTGCTCGAAACACCGCATTTACCTTTCGTGCGAGGCCGCCGAATATCACCAAAAACGTTCGCAAAATCTTCCAAATGAACAGATGTTAGGTGCCATTTTGCTCGCGTGTACCGGAAGCCAGAATTCGCGAAGTGACGTCAGAATACGGCCCTATCATAGCCCGCTATACATAACAGGCCTGAGGAGTTCAACAATGGCAACGTGATTCTGTTTGCGTCACGATTTCGTAAGCTCCAGGCATGACTTAAAGGTCAATTGGGCGTGGCTATACAATGATGCTCAATTCTAATTAGGTAATTCGGAAAAAGTATGACACATAGTGAGAATGGCTCTTACCCTGAAGCTCGCGTTGATGCCCATGGCTGTTATTTATGGGGACTTTGTTATGATAAGCAGACCTTACACGATCATTACTAAATGACATTGCCCCCTATCATTACTTCTCCATTACTCGTCACCCGTACACGATCATGTTATATTCCCATCATTATTGGCAAACGTTCTATTTCAATTTACCTTAGACGATCATTAGTAAGATCATTCTCAAGCTCAGTTAATGACATTACTAATGACCGTTTAGGGTCCACTAGGGCCGCAGAGCCACAGGGGAGGAGTGGGGGTGGGTAGGCGGAACTTACACAGTTTACTTTCGAGCTCGCTGCCAGTTAACAGAAATCCAGTTGCATTTACTAAGTACCTCAGTTTCACATTAACTGAGATTTTCTTACAAATGCAAATATTCAAACCTGCAAATGCAACCAAATTCGTGGAAACATTGGGTGTTTTCATGAAGGGGGCCGGCAAGCGCGCAAATATGGAATAATAAGGAAGAGCTGATTGGTCAAAGCTCAGGTCACGTGACGGAAAACGTCATTGTCAGGTCCGGGGATTCCAGGGCAGCTTCTTTTTCTGTTGTTCCGATTCCATTCGCCGCTATTCTGCCCGGTACTCTAGAGTTGTGTGGTCGGGGAAGATTTAGTTGCTATTTATTGGAAAAAAAAAGCATATTACTGAAATGTCTGGAGAAACAGAATTTCAAGCTAACGGCGATTATCAGGAGGGCGATCAAAATTATGAGGGTTATGATGAGAGCGCCGAATTTGCTGGCGAAGAAGGCCAGCAGCAGGCTAACGGAGGTGCGAGCGAAGCACAAAGCGCGGAGGAAGGCAAAAAAGATTCGAACGACGACGAAAGGTAAGTCGCACTTATTAATATCCTTCCCGGCCAAGATTACTCGTGTAACAAGGCCTCCAGTGTGTAATGTATTCCGTCGGAAAACCGCGTTTTTTCCCCGCTAAGTCCTTGTTTTTTTGCCATTGGGTGCAGTGTTTTGGGGCTGTCAAAATGGCTGCCAGTGGCGGTACTCTTTTGTTCCTGCGGTGGACGGTTTTTAAATCCGTTAGCATCGTCCCGATTTTAATAAATACAACTAATTTAGTCTAGATTTTCAGATTAACGTTAACCGCTACGCAAACCGTTTATATTTTTACAGGTCGTATTAAGTTGTAACGTTTGAAGTCGATACGCATCTTTGTTCTTAATTCTTCCAAACGCTCTAGCCGCCATTTTTGACAAGATTCAGCTTAACAGAAGGATATCCGAAAAAACGATTAATGTTTCACGAAAATCTTAAACCAATGAAAATGATCTCCTCGATAATGCTTGTTATTTTTTAATGTTTGTTGGAAAATCTGTTTTCTTGTTTTATTTGAAAATGAACCATTATTGTATTTTTCCATGCATTTTTCAAGTGTGAAACGGGGGCCTTGTTGATTTTTGTACATTTTTTCCCGAAAAGGGGGTATTCAGACATTTAAGCGTGTTCTTCATATTTTTCGGAGGGAGATTGGGATAAGCGGAGGAAAAAGATCAAAGAGCCGCCATTGAAAGGCCGGTTGTCATGACAACGACTAAATTGCGCTGGAAACCGCACTGCATCCTGAATGCCCCCCTTTTCTTTGTGTAGACTATTGTGAATGTTTCTACTTGTAAATAGGTTTACATGCTGGCTAGCCAACAAGGTTACTTTACCCTGATTTAGTGTGCAATAAAACATTGGGCATGAATTAAATCATTCAACCAAATTCTGTAATGTAAATGTAACTTTTTAAATGTAAAGTTTTTGCTGTGTGGACTTGATGATTTACGAAGTGAATAATTTCTCCTAACCATAAACTATTTCAACTTGTTTTACAGTTTACCTCTAACTCAGCAGTAAAATTTTACGAGCCGATGTTTGTTTATCATAAAGTATCTAGACTTCACGAAAGATTGGACAAATCTTAAAATTGCCGGTGGCCAGGGGTCCCAAATTGCTGCTTGTCCTGTATTCTAATGATGACTTTATTTCCAACAGGTGCATTACGTGAAATAGGAGAGCAATCATCCTGGTGGTGACTCACCCTGATGGTATTTATGCTGGGATCTCTTCTGTGGTGAATGTAGTGTTTTGTACTACTACAGATTCGTTTTTTCCTAAGTAGAATGCCAAAACTAAGACAAAGCACTGCATTTCTACATAACATTCCCTACAACTAATGCACCAGTACATGTACAAAACTTTACATCGAGTTGTATTAATTGCCCATAAATGTTTGCCCTATTTTTTAAGTTTTAAGGTTTCACAGCTCACATAATGGATCTTGCAAGCATTAATTTTTTCTTGATTGCAAAATTTCTTGTCATAGTCAATTTGCTTAAAGCTATTAAATGGATTAAATAGCAGACGTGTGTAATTTAAACCCCTAGTAGGTGTATAGCGAAACGTGCCTTTTGACTTACCTTTTTTTGTTTTTCGACAGGAAACTGTTTGTCGGTGGTCTAAGCTGGGAAACCACGCAGAGTAAGTCTTTGTCCTGTGGCAGCATATTACAGTTGGTCGTAAATTCCGGCTTCTACATGCTCATTTTCTCTTGCAGAGGATTTAAAGGAATATTTCTGCAAGTATGGCGATATCACAGAGGTCAACATCAAAACTGACCCGAACACAGGAAGGTCGAGAGGATTTGCTTTCATCCAGTTCGCTGACAAAGATGCAGTAGATCAGGTAGTTAAAACAAAAAGTATTTTCAAGAAATGATGTTCATCTCGTATAATAATTTGGCTTTCTGGTAGGTCCTAAATGCTGGACAACACACAGTCAATGGGAAACAAGTTGACCCAAAACGTGCCAAAGCTCGTCCAGGTATTAAAAAGATCTTTGTTGGTGGCCTCGACCCTGATCTCCCAGAATCTGATATTCGTGCTTATTTCGAGAAATTCGGAAAGGTGAGTTGTCAAGTTCACAAGTTAATTAAATTATCAATCTTAAAACTGTTCTGTGGCTCAATAAACGCTCTTAATCTAAATATCTCCCTTCACAACATTGCAGATTGAAGAAATCGAACTGCCCTTTGACAAGCAAAAGAATCAACGCCGCCAGTTCTGCTTTATCACCTTTGAATCTGAGGAGGTTGTGGATGAGATCTGCAAAAACCCCAAGCAGAAGATCGGCACCAAGGAGTGTGACGTCAAGAAGGCCACACCGAAGCAGGATCCTCGCTCGGCCCGCGGCGGCTGGGGTGGCGGTGGCTACGGGGGATTTGGAGGCGGCTTCGGCGGTCGTGGAGGTGGGCGAGGCAGAGGGCGTGGTCGAGGAGGCAAGTGGAGCTT
>JAQIXS010003841.1:0-16881 GCA_034700785.1 Rossiulus vilnensis | reverse complement strand
CTGGACAAGACCGTCCAGGAAGCACTCCGGCGTCTTTTTGTAAATGGTTTTGTAAATGTTTCAATGTTTGCCATCATTCCAAAAACAACTAAATTTAAACATTTAAAACACATTTTTCTAAATCGAATGAATTTTCAAACACAAATCCACATTGTATTTCGTGCAATCAAGAATTGTTTACAAAATGTCCAACGACACCGTCATCCCAACCCGTGTAAACATGTTTACAGCCAACTACGTAACTGCGTAATTTCGGTGAAGTTCTTTCGGAACAGAGGCTTCGACCAAAACGCTTTATCCGACATGCAGGTAATGCAAAAAGTGTGGTTTTTCCTGACATTTCATTGTTTGAATTTCTGATATGACAGTTAAAGTAATTGATGCGTCAACAACCGTTTGGCTGGGGTTTCCGATTGCCAAATACCACCAGCTGGTACGTCGGATATTTCCAGCAATTTATGTGTCTCAGTGGATCAAAACAAACGTGACTGACGTTTCAATATTCATGAAATGTTTTTGCCATTTCAGGCCTGGTGACAACGGATCCGGATATAAAAGGCGTGGAATTGACACTACCATATCTCACTTTCCAATTCAACTTAGTCGTCACATGACAGATCTGAATTTTTTTACATGTTGGCACATACATGCCTTCCAGCATGAAGACCGTTTTCAGTTTTCTCTTGCTTTTTCTGCAAAGCTGGAGTTTTGGACGGAATGACATTTGCGTCTACGTCCAGTTCGGGGCTGACCACACCATGTGCAAATACACGGCCAGAGTAAGTGAAATACATTGTTACTTCTTGATTTTGGTATTTTTTAGGCTAGGTTTTCAGCCCCAGATTTATAATGCAACCAGCTTTTAGTGCTGGGTTTAAAAACGTATTGGCCTATATGGACATGTGTGACTTTTTCCATGTATGGTTAAATCCGAAACTGGTCACAATATAGCCATATTATGGCCTTATATATGTATGTCCATTAATTCATATCCATAAAAAGCCATATAATCTTAATATATTGACAAATGACTCAGTTAGATCAGAAATTGGCCACAAATGAATCCAATGTTTTTACATCCTCAGATGTGACCATATATGGTCATACGTCTCTCAAAATATCTGCAATAATATGCATTATATTTTCTATAAATGGTCAAGCGTGCAGCCATATTTGATTTTATCTAATAATCGTATGCATGCATATAATGTGGTTAACAGTAGCTTTGTTTCAAGTAGATATGTGTGGCGATATCAAGCTCAAATATGGCCATATTAATCGTTTTCGCCCGGGTGGTGCCATTTTGAAGCTGGAATCACCCTTTTAAAACTTTATTCTGGCACCAGATTAACACTGGAATTGGCGTTGTGTTTGAATTTTGTCTTAATTTAGGCGTGTCCACCTGGACTGCTGCCCAGTGACATCACTGATGAGGACAAAGCAACTGTCCTGAAGACCCATAACACTCTACGCCAAAAAGTGGCCACTGGAAAGCAGACTGGTCAACCATCAGCGTCAAATATGGAGGAAATGGTAATAATTTTTTGTCTCTTTTAATTTCTTTAATTTTGTTTTGTTTAAAACTTCAAGTAAAGTTTGGCAAATTTTGCCGGGTTAAATTTTCGTCTCACAATTAGTATTATTATGTATTTTTGTGTTTTGTTTAGTTCTGGGTCTTTCATAGTTTAGTTCGTTTCGAATGGGTTTGGATATTTATACGTTTTCCCTAATAATGCTGCGTAAAACGCAATAAAATTTGGGTGAATTTTAAAAATATTTTTTTTTCTGTAGAAATGGGATGATGAATTGGCGACGATAGCCCAACGCTGGGCTGAGCAGTGCGTTTTTGAACATGACACCAATCGGCGAACCGGTAAGACAAGTTTATATATTTATTAATTTATAATTCGTAAATTATCTAAAATTTATAAATTTATATATATATAACCGGGCATCATTTTTTATATTATTTATCTTTTTCCCATTTTTGGGCTTTTTTCCTAGCAAAAATGATATTATTTTTGATATTTTTTCTAAGCCAAATGACGTCACTTTCTTTCAAATAAATTGTCCTATTTTACAAAAATGAAAACACTTTTTGATCCAAATAAATGGACATCATTTTTGATATTTTTTCTTAACCGAAATAGGGGAAGGTTAAAGGTTTCAAGCATAAATGACCTCATTTTTTAATTTGTTTCTTAGCCAGAATGACATCATTTTTGTCCTAAGGAATAGATATCATTCTTATCTTTTTTCCTTAGCCAAAAAGACATTATTTTGGGGGAATTTTTCTAGCAAAAATGACATTTTTGGTTCAAATAAATGGACATCATCTTTGCCAGTATGACGTCCTTTTTGTCCAAATTTGGGTAGTGAGGTTACGGATGTTCCAATTTCAAACAATATGGGACTATAGGAAGTTTGGCTCAAAAAGTCTACTTTTTCTAATGAACTAATGAATGGACTTCCTATATGACGTACCCCTGACGTCATTTTTCCAGACACGTTTACTTACGTGGGGCAAAACATAGCCATAATCGGGTCAACCGCTGGTGTAGGTACAACTGATTTCAATCGAACAACGTACATGTGGTACGACGAGGTCACCAAACCAGGGTTCTGTTCCTCCAAAATCGACCCCTTTAAATTTGAAATGGGAACTGGACATTACACGCAGGTAATGGCCATTTTGGATGGATCTCATTCCATCGAGGCTAATGTCGATACAGATGGCATGTACATGTATGTTTCTAAAATGTGTTCCTAGGTGGTGTGGGCGACAAGTAACAGGATAGGATGTGGTGTAGCATCCTACAAAGACGCAGAATATTACCAAACAATATATGTTTGCAACTACGGCCCTGGGTAAGTTAGTATCCTTGAGCATAGCGGTAGCGGAAGGCACAAGTCACGGTTTACCAGACCATTAATACCTGGTTGATCATGCCAATAGTCATGCGCTTCTATCAAAGATTAAGCCATGCATGTCTAGGTATTTGCCCTTGCAAAGCATAGCTGCAAATGTTAGGGACATCAGGACACGGACTCCGCTTCTTTTCCCAGATCAATTAAATGATGACGTCATGTGGACCCCCAACTGCTTAATTCATATCGCATTTCACTGGCGCAATCAAAGTCCTCTTTTGAAATATGGAAATTGTATTTAAATTTCATTGAATTTATTTGTCCGATGTCAATTTAGTGGCAACATGAAGGGAGCTGCCATGTACAAGAATGGCACTGCGGCTTCAGCTTGCTTGAGTGGAAAATCGACCGCTTACCCCGGATTGTGCAGTAAGCATTGTTTTAAATTTTGTTTTAAACTACATCAGTAAAATTAGACACAACCTAGACTATGAAGTACTCTTCATCTCAAAATAGTCGTAATTGAAAACAAAAAAAAATAATTTATATTGAAATGGTGTTGTTTGATGTTGGACTATTAATAAAACTGGCAAAAACATACAAATTGTTAAAACTTACAAAAGAGGATTTCAAAATGCATGCTTTTGAAATCGACTGATTTCGGTTTTAAGTCTCATTTTCTGTAAATCATTAATTCCTTTGCAGGCTCTTAAGGAGAACACCACTTGGAGATTGAAACTGTTAGGCCTCGATTAATTCTAACTTATTATATATTTCAACATGTAATGTAATAAAATGTTATCAATTCTTTCTGTGATGAAACATGTTGTGACGAAATTTTGTGACCACTTTCTGGCAAGGCAGCAGATCACTTGACGCCATTTTGTTATGGGAAATCTCATACTCCTTCCCTGTAAATTCTTGACCAGTGGCTGCTTAATTTTGCTTTCATTTTTAAGTCACACTTTAAACTCAATTTCATTTAAGAAGCAGAAAATAATATTCCCATTCTATTTTATTATCACATGTTAAGTTATTAAGATAAAATTGCAATCATATTTTTTGCGTCTTAAATGTAAAGAAGATTAAAAGTGTGACTTAAAAATGATAGCAAAGTCTGAAGCCATGAGCTTCAATGCTTTGCATACATCTTTTAACCATTGCCATGATGGAGATTTCGTTTTCTTATGCGGGAATGTATTTGATTTCATTCGTTTTTTTCATACAAACGTTTTTCTTTCACTTACCACACACAATTATCAATCTGAACAAAAATCAATTTATGACACATGGTGTCTACAGGAATCATTACGTAAACTCAAGGACACATTGTTTTGACCACTTTTAAGAGCTTTTGACATCAATAAATTTAGATTTGGTTAGGTTAGCAGATCGTCCAAAACATGGCACAAGACCTTACATCAGTGGCCATGCAGACATCTGCTCAGAAGGCAAACACCTCCAAGAAGTGCTCCAGCAGATACTTGATGAATTCTGTTGTGTCGTAAGTCTCGATGGTGGACTCTGCGAGGCTGGCGTGGTTCTCCTTGGGCCTCAGGAGCAGGGGTGCAAAGATGGCTGCCAGTTTCCTGGAGTTGGTCTTGTTTGCGTCCTTGAAGTCCAGGACCCTTAACAGGAAGGCGAGCAGGAAGGCCAGGGTTCGGAAGTGCCTCTTGGGCAGGCGGTAGAGGACGAGGGCCTTGGCGGCGGCCATCTTGTCGTGGGTGTTGTTGAAGGCCACCACGTCGTCGTAGAGGTCGAAGGTGAAGAGCGGTTCTGGCATCTCCCTGAAGAACTGCTTGAGGACGGCGGCCACCATGGCTGGGTCCTTGTAGTCGTCCAACTCCACCTGATGGCCGCGCTTCAGCGAGTCCATGACCAGGTGGGAACCGCTGATGTTGTAGTGGTTTGAGATGAACAGGTCCTCTTTGGACAGGATGGAAGGCTCTGACAGGTAGTCCACGCATTGCTTGATTGCCCAGGGCACGCCAGTGGACTCGTAACCTTCCTGTGAGCAGATTTGAGAGTCATTTTTCATGTGTGTTTTTTCTCATGAAAACCCCAGGCCATCATTCCAGACCAGGCCAATATCGTTATCTTAACCCATCGTTGGTTAATCCAGTTCTGTCATTTTTCCTAGGAAACGCCCTCATGATAATCATGATTATAGTCCCAAACTTTTTCATTTTCAGGACTATTTCGTAGCATTGGTGACCCTTCCCACATGATGCTGGGATATATTTCAAAATAAATAGTTAGTATACATGTATCCCTGTTAATATAGGCAGAGATATATCAGAAATCTCATGAATTGGGACTTTTCGAATACAGTATTATGTAATACATCTGAAATTACATTGCACAATATGCATGTATTTTATGCATACTTATTATATAGTTTCATAACTATTATACAGATTTTATAATAGTTTAACATTAATGTCAGAATATACTTTAAAATAATTGCAGGTAATATATTTTCAGATATACATGTATAACTTACCCAATTCATGATATTTCTGATATATTTCTTGAACTTTAACAGGTATATTTTAGGATTATTGTGTCGCATATTATCCCATATATATTTTAAAATAATCCCAATGGGTTCCATCTCCCGTCCACGATGACCTGCCAGTTTTTTTGGACCAGTGTCATTTATGGACTTCCCATCACTGCTACTACCTGCGCCTCCTCGTTGGATTTCCTGAGCCTCCTGAGGGTGTCCACCACCTTGGTGGGCACCGGGAGGTCCGACTTCTGTTCGTCCTGCAGATTGGACGTGCACCTGTCCTCCACCACCTTGTCCTGCTCCAGGACGTGGATGGGCAGCTGGAAGACGAGCTCGGCGTAGGGCAGCTCTTGCTTCAGGTGCTTGAGGGTGTTCACGTAGCGGATCTTCTGCTTGAACTTCCAGAGGAGGAGGGGAGCAGTGAGGTACCAGAGGGCGCGGATGAAGGGCGTCGGATGGACGATCAACATGCGGTGCATGTTGGGATGGTGGTTCTTTTCGGCCAGCGAGTGGAACAGGTCCCGCAGCCACTGCTTGCTACTTCCGGTCTCGCTGACAGCGGCGCAGTGGAAGTAAACCACGTAGTACTCGGAGTCCGAGTGAGCGTCCAGCACGGCGGTCACGTACCTGCAGAGGGGGTTGACCAACGGAAATGGTCGAAATTGATGTGGTGAACAAATTGTTGTGGTCAGAAAAGTCCACTTTTTTAAACCCGCTTCCTGCTCAATTGGTTCAAGTGATGCCCATTCATATATTTGGACAAACTTGACTTCAATTTGTGAAAAAAACCATAACCGAATCGGACCCAGAAGACGTGTGTCATCTAGATTCCATGCCAAATGATGTCTTATCTTAATATAAAATGTCACTTTTAAGCTGAAACTGACTGATTCACAAATACATTTTACAGGAAGGTACCTGAAGTGTTAAAATCCCCCATTAAGAAGGGATTTTGTCGAAAGACCCCGATGAGTGGGTCAATTGGAAGGTTAAGCATTTCCACTAGTCCCTCTCCAGGGTTATATTTATCCCAAATATTGTCTGCTAGAACTTTGAAATTCCGAATATAGCGATGTACCTAAGGTGCTAAAATTTTGCACTGCAAAGGTATTTTGTTTAAATATTCGTCTTAAGTAGGATCAGACTAAAATTGCATTTTTAGGGTGATTTTTGTTACGTTTTTGAAATGTGATGTGTCGAAGATGGCGTCTGAGCCATGCATGTATTTTCTCCGCTTACCTTCGCAGTACATGGTAGTCGAAATGATGGTGTTCCTCGCTGGGAATTTTACAAGGTAGGATGACCATCACCCTTCGACCGTCCGAAGCGTTTCCAAGGGTGTCCACTATGCCCTTATTCTTAATTTCGTAAAAATCAGCCGCAGTTCCCAGGCCTTCGTCTCTGCTCAGCATGGAGTGTGAATGATCATGGAAATCGACCAAAACTTCATTGCTTGCGAGGATCGACCCACTAGCTCTGGCCATGCTTCAGCTCAAATTTAATTCAAACTGTTTGGTTCGGTAGTTATAACAACAAGACGAATTTCGACTTCAAATATTTAGGCTTTTTTCACACAGAATGTTTAATTGCGAATTCGAAATTCGAATCGTCGCGCGCTGGCGTTCTATTCTGGCGATACACGAGACTCCGTGACGTCATGGAAGGCGCGAAATTCAAATCATTTTGAGTTTAATGTTGAATAATCGTTAATATTTAGCGTGAATAACGTCTGGTTTACGTCGTTTGACCGTTGACCTTATAATTAGCGGATCTTAAACTCAGAATAAACATTAATCGTTTTTAATGGGTAATTGAAATAGCTAAACATGATATCCGTTGAAAAATGCTGTTGAACAGGGTATTGAATCCAAATTCAATATATGACATTTTATGGGATTGGATAGCGTCCATTAAGAACAACATAATTTAGTTCCACCTCTCTTCTTGGAAAATTGAATTTTTTACAAATTTAAATTGTTCTGAAATTATTGAAATTCCAAATCTTCATGAAACTTCAATTTTAAAAAAAACTGATCCATAAAATATTTTTGTATGGGATTGTATGACGTCCATTAAGAATGAACTAATTTAGTCATTGACCACTTTATTCGATCATAATTCGATTTTTGCGAAGCATCCCCAGCTTTGGACGTCCTTTCTGGAAGGCCCTTTGGACGAAATTCTTCAAAAATTGCATTATCTACAAATTTAAGTTTGAGCGAATTAAATTGTTTAGTAATTCCCATGAAATAATTAGTTTCTGTCAATGCGTTTTTTATTTCATTTATTTTTCATTTTTTTTCGAAATTATTTAAAACAATGTTGTCGTTATAATATATTTAAAGTTGTGTCAAACAATTATTTTCTGTTTCTCTTCTTCTTCTTCTTCTTCTGTATGATCTTTGAGATTCTGGGCTTGTTCTGATTCTGAGAAATTAGTGAAAAAGACATTACTTTTTCATATTTAACGACGTCGCATTTTAATTCCCACATAACATGTCTATTTTGGTTCATGCAACTTTTAACAATTGACAGATGACAAATTGTATATTTTTATATTTTTTAGTTTTCAAAATAGAAATTAGTTTGTCAATAATTTACTTACGTTTAGAGCAGCACAGCGCTGCTTTCTTAAAAATCCACAAGACACTGGCGACGCACCCTGCACACAGCAATATCAGTATCATGTTTTTGACAAACTAGCCAAATTTAAACTTTTATAAAATGATACTGAACTGAGGCGATTGAGGTGCATTACTGCGAGATGCCACACTGAAGCATCGCACTTGGGCAAATGGGAAATCGATGCTGGTTTTATTTTATGTGGTCTATGACCTTTTTGAATATTTGCTGATAGTTGGGTGACCCCATTGATAACACCGTGCGAAATTTTAATCTTATGTAGGTTTTCGTTCAGCACACATTTAAGAAATGAAGTCACCTGCACGGAGTGTTATTTGCAAAACCTTCCCAAAAAAAAAAAATTCAAAATAAGTAAATAAATAAATATACTCTAGTTGAATTGCCATGGTCGTGTTTTTTAAAGAAAAAATTTAATAAATAAGTAATCAAATATTTAATTTTGTATATGTATTTTATTATATAAGAATTTATTTATATTTTCGATATTTACTATGAATTATACCGAGTCTCTTCGTTGCATTAAAGGTCTGTGTTTTTCAAAGAAACGTACGCTTATCGTTTAATTATTTATTAAGACTTTTAAAGTTTTTCGTTACAATTTCTTCTTGCTAAATGAAAATTAGAAGTTTAAAATTACATATATCATAGAAATTAAAATTATAATTAAACGGTGTTTTTACATACAAGATACTCACGCTGACGATAATTTGAAGTACATGTTGTATTTTCGTCATTGTGATATTGAACAGTTTCATATAAACTACTTTTATAAGCTTACATATTTTTCAAACTTATTCAAATAATGTACATCAATTTTGTTAGCTGGAATAGTTGAAAGCACAAGGATTTCCCATAACGCCACGCTTCATATCAGTCTCATTAGTGCGTTCGGCAATTTAGTATTTCCTTGTTTGCAAGCGTAGATCTTGGTCGCCCCAATGTCAGTGAACCTGCATTACCGAACGCGATTGAGCCAAGAAGCTGAATTGCCGAATGTGAGAGTGTCGCGAATGTTCTATAGCAGAAGCTCTGGATCAATTTATGTACGGATTTCTGGATCTCTTTAAATTTTAAAGTTCAGTCAGGCACCGATCCGTGTTCCGTTAGTACCTTGTACAGATTTCACTTGAAGACAGTGTGAAAGTGTGCGATTACATCACCGAATATAATGCTCAGTTCGTTTCGACCTGAAGTTAGGCTTAGCAGCTGTTCAAGACCACATCAGCTGACTATGACTGAGGCCTAATGTTATCACTGGATTTTCACTCAAAGGTCTGGTAATATTTACAAATCACAGTAGGAAATGATGCTCAACTGACTATTCGTCCATTAAAACTCGCAGAAGAGCGGATCTGTACGCATCTGTGCTTATTAAAGACCATGAAACAGCTGATTGTAAGTTTGCAAAATACTCGTAGTTTTATCTTCAACTTCTGCTGTTTCATGCCATGAATTCAGACTGGGATTCATATAAATTTACTATCATTACTATATAAGAAGTATTCTATGAGAATTTCTCATAGAACGCCTCACTAATAGCCAAATCAGATTGACCCTAGCTGCGAAGGAAATGTTTCACCACTCATGAGTTCTGCTTTCCAAACGTTTTGTCACATGATGGTGTTATTTGTTTTCTTGTTTGATTAGGAGAAAATAATAAAAATGTAACAAAACGTACAATCTCTCTTTGAAAAATTGGTGGTGTGCTAAATCAGGGGATCCAGAGGTGCTACTGGCAGCAAGGAATCTTTCACACTCATTCTATTTCTTTAAAAAATAATCTAGGAAAGTATGCACAACTTTTACAATTTATTAAATAAATCCACAGAAAATGCATTTTAATACATATTTTCATGTCGCTATTGTCGTTTCCTGAATAATATTTCTAAACAATTCGTTAAGTAGAAGTGCGAGTCTTAACTCGTTCATTATTTGGTGGATTTATTTTTTTCTGAAAACTATCTGTGGCTTCCATCATCCTGCCATTTTACAAATAAGTTCTGTAATACGTGTCCTAAAACCGACACTTGATGAGCACTGGTCTATGCTGTAAACGCTGTCACTTAACAAGATTTAACAATAAAAATTAGCCTTACCCTTCCTCCCCCTGGAATCTGCTTAAAAGCTACAGGTACTTATTGCATTGAGCCAGTGTGACTCCGTGAGATAAAAGGACCGAAGTGAAACCTTATGGTTGCCTTGCTGGGTTGCAGCTCTCTGGTTTTATCAAATCTCAACCGTTATCTGACCAAATTCACTACATCACCGCATTCGGTTTTGTTTTTGTTGGCAGAAAATGTTTACTACTAAAAAGTTGCAGAAGGCAGAATTTCGTGTTGAGGATTGTGTAATTATCTGTAATACACGATAAAACATTAAAAAATTTTTGCGTTGAACTTGACCCTGTTTGACATCATGCTCGTGTATTTGCAGCTGCCACGAGTCAACCAAACGTTGAAAAACTATGTATGGCTTGCTTGAAAATAACTTTTTGCTCAATTTATTTTTACGGCTAAGCAGCTCAGGAACCTGCATTGGAAGCAGGTCCTTGTTGTCTGCGTCTTGGGCTAATTAATCAAAATTTTGCATTTGATCTTCAAATAATTTACGTGGCATATTCAATGAGATATTCCCCCCGCGAATGTCGAATGCCACCTGTCGCTTGTTCTTGGCCGTGACAAGTTCACGGTGCATGCGACACGTAACACATGTTTCAGGTGCCGGAGGGAAATGCGCTATCGTATCCCTATCACGAAAGCCAGCCCCAGTTCCGCTAATGTTATGTCAAAACTGTGACTATCATTTAGGTTTTTATCATTTCAGACCTGCTGAGCACATTTTGCCGTGCCTGCGATGTCCCACTTTGATATCACCATATTGGGCAGCCCAGAAACACCGATAGACTGACCTAATCCAAGCGCTTGGATTTCTCGATTGCGCATCCGCCGGTGCGGTAATCCGATGGCAAGACCCGTACTCGCAATGGCAACTGGGCAAAGCGGAGCTGGACATTCCAGCGGCAGCCCAGTCAACCGCGTAGCCGCAAGCCCACCTGTTTTCCACTGCTGCAACGATAGCGGTACGCATGGCTATCTTGTTTTGATTTATTGTGTGCATGGAGGCTGAGCGGAATCAGTGTTTAAATGTCTCAAAAATCCATTTGCAGGAAACAGAAGGCATTTTGAAGATTCCCACAGCTCAAACTCCAACGACGAGGAAATCAGCAACGCTGAGCTGGGTTTAGCCGAAGACCACTTCTCGCTTCCAGAGGTGACTTCCTAATTTTCATTTAATATTTTGGTAATTTCATTATGAACTTAGCTGAAAGAGGCTTGCCATCATGTGTCAAATTTTCCAACATTTTTTTATGTAAATAGCGTCCTTTAACATGGTTGAGAAAGAGTACATGTATATGGAGTTAATGTCATGACAAAATTCGTCAAACTCTGATTAAAACGTTTTAAAAAATTCAATTATTACTCTTGAGAATTAACTAATTTTTTATTTAAAAAAAATTACGTTGGTGTTTTTATAAATATTCCTCACTAAAAACATGTTTTCTCTTTTCTTCTTTAAATTTGTGTTTTTTGTTTTTTGTCTTTAAGATAGGTGACAATTTGGCAAAATGTTAGAACGCTATACAGCGTACATGTACCAGATTATCAAAAGCATGGCTGACACATTCACCAGATTCAAGGCATCGAAATTGCCTGGGCTGCGAATCATAATTGTTTACGCACATTTTGAATTGATGCCACTGATGCCTTCGCTAAGCGAGGAATTTCTGGCAAAAGCCCATTTCTGTCAGGGTATCTAGGAAGATGGACAGTAAGGTGTCAGGGACTGATTTTGATGCATTTGTTTCGACAGGGTCACTTCGGCCTGAGCACCTTCGAGGAGCTGGAAATGGCCATCGAGAGCTGCAAGGAGATCATCTTGGAGGCGCCCGAGAAGTCCGAGAGGAGGAAGAGCCTCGTCAAGAAGCTGGTGAATTTAAGGCTGAAGCTCCAGGAGTTGAAGGTAAATTTAAAGGAGTCTTAAGGTGCAACTCCTCGTCCACGCGCTCGTTGCTGACGGTTTCGTTCTCGTAGGAAGGACCGGAAGTGGTGCCCCCCGACATCTGCCTCGTCTTGGGCCACCGGTTCGAAAAGAAGCAGGGCGAAAGGCTGAAGGTGAAGCGGTTCTGCGAGAAATGCACCGGGAACATCTGGGGCGTGCTGCACGCTTGGTACCACTGCCAAGGTGAATTGACGAAGTGTAAGGGCTCAGTTTTTGGTGAAGTGTCCTTGGATAATCTGGTGGGCGGTGAAATCTGAAGGGTGCCAAACCATAAGGTATAAAGCACCCGATTCCCCCAAGAAATTTTTTCCCCGTTCTAAACGTCGTATGTGCCAATCCCCACTTGCTACAAGTGGCGAGGAGGTAATTGGGACGCCCCTAGGCCCCCTTGTGGAGGGGAAATTATCTTTGTGCCTCCCATAGAACATGTTTCAAAAGTGTTTTTTTAAAACCTGGACGTCAAAATGAAGTGATGAGTGACATCACCCCACTTGCCACTAGAGAAGAGGATGCTTTGAACGTTTATTTGGGGGTGCAATACGTGCGGCACATACGACTGTTTGGAAAATTTACGACAAACGCAATTTTTCGTCAAGTTCTCGTTCTGTTTTCGTAATTAAAAGTTAACGGCGCGCAGCGTCTGAACTTGTCGTTTGAACGAAATCAGATTAGCGCAATCTATGTTTTTGACTTACCAATTCAGCTTTCCCGATGGAAAGATCAGTACATTAAAAAATTTTAGTGATATCAATAACCATACTGATATTAGTAGTCTCAAAAACCACTGTAATAGTGATATCAGTATAGAAACACAGTAATATCACTAATGTTATAGTGATATCAGTTTTATTGCCTCGCTAGAAAAGTTTTATTTTCAGGCTCTTGGCGAGTTATGGTTTGGCAACCTTCAACTGTCTTTAACAGCCACTCGCCCGTAGTCCCATCGCAGGTTCCATCCTCGGGCGTACCCTTACTCCTTATTGCGGTGACCATTCATCAAGAAATGAGCCTTATGTGATTGATTGCCCAATTTCGACTTTTGCAATCCTGGGTGCTCAAAGCGACTCTTTTGTCTTTGCAGAATGCGGATTCAGCTGCCACGCGAAGTGCCTGAATCTCATTACCCGTGTGTGCGCCGCCTCCAAGGTTAGTAACCTACGGTCTTCGTCCTTCCTGTGCCGTTAAAAAAATAATCCCACGCCATGCCGTATCGTTGCAGGTGAACGAAAACGGAAGCTACATCTTGAACCTTTGTCCCGAGCTGGGGCTGTCGGCCCAGAATTTCCGATGTGCCGAATGCCGCTCTCCGGTGATGAACAGTAAGCTCAATTCGTTAACTTTGACTAAGCGTGTTTTCGGCTGACGGCTCGATTGCGTCCATTGCATGTCGCTGATTGCAAGAGCTGTTAAAATCCCCTCCGTGAATTTGGTGCGTTTATGAATAATTTTGTACCATTAATTGTACCATTACAAGCACATCCGAATGGGATCTTCTGTTTTCCATATCCTTTCGGATCAGGTATTTATGCCATGTGTTGTAATCGTATCTGTGGCTCTTCTCTCGACAAAATTTTACGGTAGAATCCAGTAGTGTCCAGGAAAAAGGCATTTTGCATCTTGAGGTTGTAGGGCTTGCCTCGTTTTGGTTTAGATCTGATCTTATCTGATCTGGTGGTCCAAAAAATGAGGTCCGGATGTATTGATTTTGATGATTGTACTTGTCATATTTTTTGGGCAACCAGATCAGATGTAATATCACTTCATGTTTTCAAGAAAAAATTTCCTTTGGCTTCAAAGAGTAAGATCCTTGATCTGGAATCCAGTAATAGCTGTCTGTAGCATGTCGCTGTTTCTGTCCTGGCCCGAGCCGCAATCCCAGTCGAAGTAACGAACCCCGTTCTTCATCCGGAGATTCTGATTTCAGAAGAGCACTACATCGAGCCGAGGCTCTGCGACTACAACGGCCAGTACTACTGCCCCAACTGTCACTGGAACAGCCTGGCGATAATCCCCGCCAGGGTGCTGCACAACTGGGACTTTGAGCCTCGGAAGGTGAATGCCAGAAGCTGCGTCGCGCTCGGAGTTTGCGACCCAGGCTAACTTTTTGGTCATTGCAGGTTTGCCGGGCATCCAAACAGTTCTTGCAGTTGATGAAGCGCAAAGCTGTGATCGACGTGTTCGGCTTCAACCCGATGCTCTTCACGTTCGTCGAAGAGCTTCGCTTGGCGAAGGTGGATCATCAGCGCTTGGGTCTCTGGTGAGGGTCCGTCCATGAAAGGCGTCCAACAAAAGTCGAATTTTTTTGACTTCCTAGTCCCCCTAGATAATCGTCCTCAATACTGGACAACCCTTAACGCCGTGCCTGTCCCGTAACATGTTCAACAAATGCCCCAAATGACGTAAGTTTAGTCGGTGATGACGTCATTTTGTCCAGGAAAAACAACCGAAAACGGATGTCACAATGGCTCAAACGAAAGCCTTCCTTTTTCCTTTCTAAATGGCATTTTAATGTCCAATAACGTCACAAAGCCACTTACAGAGTGACAGACAAGACCTAAATATCCTAAAAACTTCTAAGTGTTCGAAATAAATCATAAAAAATCTTAATTTTCGAAAGAATTCCTAAAAGTCCAACATGTTCAAAAGAAGTCTTAAAAACTCCTACATGTTCAAAATGTTTCAATGTTGAAATATTTGTAGTTGTTCCAAACTATTACAAATTGTGTCAAACAGATGATGTCTGACCCCACCTTCCGACATCGGACGTCCTTTAGTTTTATGGACGGCCCCTAATTGTCCTATTATTTACTTTGCCGAGGTTACAGAGATGCGTTTTTCCAGAAACTGCGAGAGGATCTGCTCGTCATGAAAAGGTACTTCCTGTCCTGTAAAGAGGCCCTGGAGAGGAAGCTTCTGCTGCAGCTGTCTTCTCGGCAACACTTTGTGGATAGCGCGGACATGTACTCGCTGCAAGACCTGGACGACCTCCGCTCCGGACTGCTCTTGGAGTTCTTGAGTGCCGTGCATTCCAACTTCTCGAAGCACATCAAGGAGGAGTGCCAGGTGAGGGGGTTTTCCTGTTTCTCGAAACATCGTGAGAGAAATTATTTATGGATTAGATTTGGTGGACATCATTTATGGACGACCCCAAAGCCCAATGTTTATTCAATTCGAATCAATACTCTACTGTGATGGCCACACATAAGTTAAGCAGAGGTTTACCGTATTTCCAGAAAAAAAAAATTGGGTTCGAATTAAATGCATCTCCTAAGGTTGAATTTAATGCATTTTTTTTAGCAGCCGGTGAAACACCAGTATTATTATTCTTACGCAGCGATTTAATATATTTCCAGAAAAAAAACCCGTTTCGGTTTTCATTTTAATCCGAAGTTTGAATGTAAAAGTTGAAACATTATTTTGAACATTTTTGGTTTTAACGAATGTAATGCTTCTCCTACGGTTGAATTTTTTTGAAGTTTAACTTAAAAAATCGGAAGATGCATTAAAATCAAACCTACAAAATTCTCCTGGAAACACGTCAAGTTTCTGCGAAAGAATTGTGTCTTTAAAATGTGTCGCGTTGTCCACAGACGTGCCGCCAAAAAGGCTTCACCTGCGGATTGTGCAACTCGAGTGACATTATTTATTCCTTCGACGACAACGCAACCACTTGTTCCGTCTGTTCGGCAGTGTTACACACAGAGTGCTACTATAGAAAGAGCCGAAAGTGCCCTAAGTGCCAACCTTCTGCGGAGAACAACTCGTCGTGAGCGACATCTCGCCATCTCTTCAAAATCTCACTGGGAAGGGATTTCCAAAAAGAAAACTTTATCGAGGAATGCGTAAAACGGATGAGTATTTTTTCATTATATTCACAGTAATCTGCATATTTATTTAAAAATTTAAAAAAAACTTATTGTTTTTAAAATGGTGCTTCTAAAAATCTCTCCGTTAAGTTTTAAAAAACGTTTATTTAAAACAGTGTTTCTTCAACTACATTATCCTCCCCTTATTATGAAAATATAAAATACTAGATAAAATGACACCGGATGAAATTTTGGATGAGACTGACCTGTTGATTCCTCGCCACCATTTTTTTTTTTTTTTTGACTAATTTTATGGTGTTCTAATATCGAATGTTAAAAATCAAACTAAATAGTTAATTTGAAAAAAAAATAGACGGATTTAGGCTTAATTTTTCTTTAAAAAAAGTATTATAAATGAAAAAATGGCCTCGGACCACATTTTAAGAAAAAAAAATACTGGAAATGATGAATTTAAATTCCATTTTTGTTAGCAGTTTTAATATTCAATAACTGCGTTTGCCAAAAGTCTTGTAAGATAAATTAATATAAAGGGGGAAATGTTCAGTAAAAAACCCCTAAAGTTTATAGGAAATATTTCGAAACAAAATTTACGATTTAAAAAAGGAAGTTAAAAGTAAAAAACGGCCAAGGTAACATTTAAAAAAAAGAACTAGATCACCAAAGTAAAGGGGAATTTTTTAGGTAAACTAAAATCTAAAAATATTTAAAAAAATCTTAACCCTTTACACTTTCTTGACCATGCATGACTATTTAATGTTTTCTGATATCAGGTTATCAAAATACTCGTTTGAAACATTAATATATTTTGTATTCTGCAAAGTTTTATATAAAGGTTGTATCGCAATGACTAATTTTTTAATATAAAAATAAAGGTGTGAAGCTTGCTGCGGTCGTTTTGTGATTGCTGCTTGAAATCCCCAAGCAGGATGTGACTTATTTTTAGGTCGTTTTTTTTTTAAAAAAAAGTGCAAG
>JAQIXS010003840.1:0-16884 GCA_034700785.1 Rossiulus vilnensis | reverse complement strand
GACCATAATATCAGGTCGGGTCATCCTGGCTAGATAGAGTAATGAACCGATTACGCTCCGATATGGATACGGGATCTATTTACCTTTGCTTATCATCAATTCGCGCATGAAAACCGTACCTACTCGGAGAGGTTTCTTCGCATGTCTAACAGGGATCATGTCCAGCCGCTTGCTCAGTGCTTCAATGTATGGCGTCTGATGCATAGTCAAGCTACCATCCAACGTGTTTCGATGGAGATGGATCCCGAGGAAGGCTGTAACTGGCCCAAGAACTTTCAAGTCATACACTCGGGTCAGTTTGGTGATAACTTCCTTCACCACACTCTCATTTCTACCAAGAACAAGTAGGTCGTCGACGTAGACTAGCACCATCGCATCCCACCGGAGCCTATAAACGCATTCGACGCTGTCGAATGGAATGAACCCTATGCGCTGCAACTGCTCATGCAACGACTTGCTTGGTGCAGGCCATACAGGGACTTATTCAGTCGCCACAGGTGTCTGTCTGTCCTGGTCGCTCCAGGGAATGGTTCCATGAGGATGGGCTTGTCAAGAGTGCCGTATAGTAACGTGCATTTGACATCCAGGTGACTTGTCACCCAGCCCCCAATCACAACAAACAGAAGGAGGACCACCCGTATCCACGTGAGGTTGAAAACGGGGTTATACACATCTGTGTAATCCACTCCCTTCCGCTGTTGGAATCCTGTTGCTACCAGACGGGCCCTGTGTCGGACGACTGAGCCCTTCGAGTCCCGCTTATGGACAAATATCCACCTACAGCCGAGGACTTTTGCACCTGCTGCAGGCGGTACGGACTCGTAAACGCTGCGCTTTTGGAGAGTTTGCAGCTCATCGTCCACTGCTTCCTGCCATTTATCGGCATCCGGGGCCGACATCGCTTCAGCATAGGTGCTGGGGTATTGCCCATCCACACTATGGCATTCTTCAGCAGCAGTCAGGACAGTCTCCTTTACGTTGCCCTCAACAACGTATTTACCCTCCCCCGTTCGGGTCACGTCTATTTCCCCCTGGAAAGAATTCTTTGATAAGAAGTCGAAGTTGTGATCCGTCACGATCTTATTCCTAAGACAGAACGTCTTTAACTCGTTCTTGCTTCGCAAGCGGGTATTCTTGCACCAGTAATAGACGTCTATCTTATTCCTAGTTAGTCGGGGAACGAGTTCACGTCTCCACGTGGATCCTTCGTCGACCTGGGGTTGGGATCTGACGGGTGAACCCGCCTTTGGTGAAGGTGGTGGACTGCTAGAAGGTGATTTCCTCCGAGTAGGCTTTGGCTGGATAGTCGGGGGTTGTGGTGCTTGCTCGTTTGAAGCGTCTGGCTCAAACTCTGGCAGGGACACCGTTGGGCTGGACTGTTCGTCAGGAGCAGTCTCTGCCGCCTCTTCAACTATCTTTACTTGGCTCGACTTAACTATCTGGTCCTTATCAGGAAGGTAGATTTGATAGCCTCTGGTAGTCCGAGCATAGCCGACTAGTACTCCTTTGGCAGATGTATCCTCAAACTTCTCCTTCCGAGCTGCCTGGGGGACGAACCCGTAGACCTTGGCCCCGACCCTTCGGAGGTGAGCCAGGTTTGGAATCCTTCCTCTCAGCATCTTGTAAGGGAAACGCATGTCCAACTGCCGATGTTTAAGACGATTCTTCAGGTAAGTGAAGGTTGCGAGGAATTCTGTCAAAAACTTTAGTGGCAAATGGGAGTCCTTCAACATGACTCGAATGGCTTAAACTGCAGTTTAATTAAACCGTTCAGCTACTCCATTTATATGCGGAGAGTACGTATTCGTCCTTAGATGTTTCAGGCCCTTCTCCGCATAGAAGTTTTTTAACTGTTGTGAACAGAATTCCCCTCCATTATCTGTCTTAATGGCCTTCACTTTCAGACCAGTCTGCCTCTCCATGTGGGCGATACCATGTGGGTGCACCAACGAGAGTAATCGTCGATCAGTGCAAGGTAGTACCGGCATCCTGTACCTGACGGATTCGGACTAGGACCCCAACAGTCAGCATGTGTTAGCTCAAGCGGCGCCTTGGTGTAGATCTTATCTACAGCCGGGTGGGACGGTCAGCGCATTTTGCTCTGAAAGCATGTCTCACATTAATGTGATTTCCCAATCAACTTGGGCAAACAACGAAAATGCTCAGACTCGGACATCTTTTTAATTGTGTCCTGGCTTATGTGGCCGAGCCGAAAATGCCACAATCGTAATTTGAACGAGGGGGCCAACCCACTGTCTGGCGACTCCGAATCAATGGACAACAATACCTTGCCCATGTCGGGTCTTGGAACCGCTTGCACCAAGAACAGTTGCTGCTGTCCTTTGCAGTCTAAAACCTGCACCCCTTGCCTATTTAAAACATTTACTCCTGCCTTGGAACCCGTCCAGGTACAGTCAGCTGATGCCGCTAACTGGGAAGCTGAAATAAGGTTCCTCGTGCCCGCCGGAGCATTAGCGAACAGGACGGTCCCCCTTCCCACAATTTGGAATTGCCCAGAATATGAGTTTATGATTATGGGGGAACGGTTCTGAAATCTACGAACCATCGCTTGTCGTGGCTTATGCTAACCGCCGCGCCCAAATCCCAGGTCCACTGGTCAATGTCAGTCACGGTGGTGTGTGCATCCTCGCTTAAGATGTCAAAACCCGTCCAGTCTTGGCTCAAGTCATCCCATTCGGCTGGAGAGGAGGCATTCATTACTGAAAAACCTTTCCACTCCCCCGGCACGCTTGTTTCAGAGGACTTCTCAGGCTTTGCCACAGTCCTCTCCCCCGGGAGGAACTCGCTTGTCCAGGCTGACTAGAACCCTGGCTCGCTGCCTGGGGTGGCTGCCTCTGGTTCCCACCAGATCGGCAGTCAAGTGCGAGGTGGTCAACTCTGCCACACTTAAAGCACGTTCTAGTTTATTTGGGCCTGGCTTTAGTTTGCGAACCTCTAGGTTGAGGCTTGAAGGCAAGGACCTCGCCACTGGCATCCCCAAGTCGTGGTGTTGGACCGGTATCCTTAGAGAACCAGATGCTGTTCGCTTCGGCTATCAGCGCAGCCTTGACCTTCGCTGGAGTCAAGTCCGCGTCAGGCCATTCATTCAGGAGTTTGATTTTAAGATCAAATGATGGAGGTGATCCCAAAAGCAACTGAAAAGCTTTTTTCTCATCAGGAATCGTGCCACCCGCCTCTTCCATTTTAAGGGTCAATTTTTCGACCCTGGCTATGTAGGCCTCCATGGCCTCGTTGATCTCCATTCTGAGGTTCTGAAACTGGCCTCTCAGCTGCCATCGCCTTTCTCTGGTTCTTAACTCATAAGTTCACTGGATATGAGCTAGAACTTCTTGACACTGTTCCCCAGAAAAACCTTGGAAAAGGGTCTTCCGTATTGTGTCGCGGACCGAGAAGAATATCATGGCGTAAGCCTACCTTCAGCCTTGCTCGTACTTTTTCTTTTTCTTCGAAGTCGCAGAGGCATGAGGCTCGATGCGTGACTTCAGGATGTTCTTATCTAGGCCGAGGTACATTAAGGCCACGTCCAATTCCTCCCTCCATGTGAGGTAGTTTGGCCCAGTCAGCAGCACAATGCGAGGGGCTTTGTCTGTGGTTAGTGTAAACTGATCATCTATGATGACTCCACCCGCGGATATCTCACGTCAAGGAACAATAAGTACTTCGCGTATTTAATCACCCTAAAACCCCAAATTTCCGAAGCTTGGACTTCCACTATGCCACATTAACACTCCTGAAAAATACTGTCAGCCACAATTGTAATGGTATGAACACGTACCTTTTTTTTAAGAATGTTGCGGCGCCCTGTAATTTTGGAATTCGGAATCCTCCCCTGGTCCGAGGATGGAGTCCACTAGCCTGTAAGTATACTTAATTTAGAGAACGAATGAATATTAATATCAGTTTGCTAGGTGGCTCCCACTTCCTTCCTGTAAGAAAACACAAACAGCAATCAATTAATCAATGCATACAAACAGCTGCATCTGTATGCATAGACCAAGACATACAAAGGCATAATAGCAATCATGCAAATGCCAAAACACAATAACCAAACGCATCATAATACACAAGAAAGTTTGTTTTGGTCCATGTTGATCCGAAATAATTTCTCTGGTGGAGGCCTAACTTCTGGTCCCGAGTTGTGGACACTTTCCGACTTTCCTGGAGATCGCTGGAGTCCAGGATTCTTGCACTGGTATGCAGTTATAAATCGGCGTTCGGCGGATAGGCCTATTTTTCGGACTCCTTTGAAAACCGCGATTTTTCGGCCATCTCTTCTTCGTTTTTTTTTTTTTCGGCAAAACACACAGCGAACGTTCTTTGCACGTAGACCCTCGTTGCTGGCCTAACAGGGCGGCGAAAACAGTGGCATCAACCGCAGAAAAACGGCCTAGAAAACCACCGAAAAACGTAACTGCAGTTGCGGAATCACCAGATCCGGCAACCACGCTCTGCTACGAACGTTACACGTGGGTTTGCCGGATCTGTGATAGTTGAATAAATAAAGAGTACATCCATTTTTACCTTGCGGAAAAGGTTTAATGTTCGTCAATATCCAATGCGCGAAAAATAGCAATCTAAGCACAATCCGAGCACCATTGCATCGCCATAAACCAGGTATCACTGGTTCCAGGTGATTATGTTGTTTAAACACTGTTTTGTGTCTAATCTAAAACGCATCAGCACTTGTGGTTTTCACAAAGTCCAAGAAAAACATCCGATTATCGTTGTTTCGAAACCAGGCATACAATCTCAGGAAAACCTCCTATTTGCAATGGCCGAAAAACCAAAAAAAAACAGAGACCCATAGGCACCAGGCAGTGTGTGCCACCTGGCATCTGCACTTCTCTACGGACACCTTAAGGTGTCTTAAACAATTCTACTTAACGTTAATTTTATTGTATTCTCTCCTTAATAACTTAAATGAAATTGACATTCAATGTTGATTTCATTTTCATCTGAACATTAGACTCATATTTTCATTTCTTTTCAGATCCAGAACCATCCCAGAACCAGGAAATTCACATGTAAAGGTAAGAACATTTGACTTTGTCTTTTATTTAACAAATTACTTAAGTGTTACAGGGACTTGTCTTGCATGATGACATGGTAACTTATAACGCTTAAGGCAACACAAACAGCGCCTGAGCAATAACACATTCGCACATTCCTCTGCCGGCTAGGCAGGCGACGTTCCTTGCTGGTCCGGCGACGTGTCCGATCCGGCTGGTCGAATCCCTGGCTGGTCCGGCAGCGTTTCCGGACAAATGTCCCAGCTAGTCCGGCGACGTGACTTGACTGGGCCTCTGTCCCGGCTGGTCCGGCAATGCCAATTTTCTGCAAATTCTGGCTGGTCCAGCAATGGTAATTTCTGCAAATCCCAGCTGGTCCGGCGATGTACTGCTTGTGTTCGTCCCGGCGGTGATTGGCGACGTCAATTTACTGTAACTCCCAACTGGTCAGGCGATGGCAATTTCTGCAAATCCCGACTGGTCCGGCGATGCACTGCTTATGTTTGTCCTTGCAGGTCCGGCGACATTATTAATCTTTCCGGCTATTTTGAGGACGTAGCTAATAACAAATGTCCCGGCTGGTCCAGCGACGAATTTTTTTCGTGGTCTTGGCTGGTCCGGCGACGTTTCTTTTTTAAGTTTTCCCGGGTGGTTCAGCGGAACACGTTTTCATTAAGCGGGTTTTCTCATCTGGCCCGTTGAGAATCTTCAAAGCGGAAGTTTCCCGGCTGGTCCATTGAAAAATCTTCAAAGCGAAGGTTTCCCGGCTTGCCTGTTAAAATTGTTAGAGCGGGGTTTCTTAGCTGGCCCGTTAAAAAATCTTTAAAGCATGGGTTTTCCGGCTAGCCCGTTGAAAATTTCGAAGTAGGGTTTTTCCCTCGAACATATAAGATTGGTCAAGTATGTGGCTGGTGGGAGCCAGCCAATTACTGTACTCACTGTTCTCTCAAGTGCGGCAGATTCTGTGGTCCTTAGATCGCAACCACGCTTTGCTACCACTTATTAGGTTTCATTGAACAGAGGTGAGCGTGGTTACTTCTCAAGATATTTAATTTGTTTAGCTATAACCATGGCACTGGTACAACAATTGCTTCAGGTTACAATTCGACTATAAAATGTAGCCGCACGGCCCAACAACATAACAGGAAGCACACCAACCATCCAGGTCGACACCTAGCCTAAGTATAACAAAAAAATTGCTGCCGCTAAAATAATTAGGTCATGCCTTGTGCCACGTGATTTTGCAAGGTGCAGGGAGCGCAAAAAGCAAACATCAACAGGTGGTGTCCTTCACGTGGAACAGCGTTGCGTTCTAGGCGAGGAAGAGGTGCAGCGGACATTGCACAGTTCATCACCGGTTTTCCAAGATTCACATTATTTCGGAAAGCGGCATGGCATCTTTTTTCTTCTAAATACCCTGCCAAAGGTTAACAAGAGGCATGACACATAAAGCATAAGGCAAAAGGCAAAAAGCAAGAGGCAATAAGCAAGCATATAGAGGAAAAAGGAAAGACAAAACTTTAAAGACATAACATAAAAGACAGAAAGCCAAAAGACAAGAGAAAGTGGAAAGATGAATGTTGCAAGACGCAAGACACAAGACAAAAGACAAAAGAAACAAGAGGCATGAGGCAAAAGGCAAAAAATAAGAAAAAAGATTCAAAAAGCAAAAGGAAAGAGGCAAGAGGCAAGGAGCAAAAGGCAAGAGGCAAGAAACAAGAGGCAGGAGGCCAGATGCAAAATGCAAAAAAATAGTAAAGACAAAAAATTAAAGGCGAAAGACGTAAGACGCAAGACGAAAGACTAAAGAGGCAAAGTAAAGAGGCAATAGCAAAAAGCAAGGGCCTAGAGGAAAAAAGCAAGAGGTTAGACGCAAGAGAAATTAAAGACAAAGGTTAAAATGGAAGTAGGCAAGAGGCAAGAGGCAATAGGCAACAGGCAAGTGGCAAGTGATCAGAGGCAAGAAGCAAGAGAAAAGAGGCAAGACAAAAAATTTAAGACGAAAGACAAAAGATGCAAGATGCAAGATGCAAGAGGCAAGAGGCAAGAGGCTGATAGCAAGAGGCAAAAGGCAAATGGAAAGCGGTAAGAAGACAAATTTAAGACAAAAGATGGGAAAGGAAAGAGGCAATATGCAAGAGGCAAGAGGCGTAAGGCAAGAGGCAGAAGGCAAAAGGCAAAAGGCAAAAGGCATTAGGCAAGAGGCTAGATTCAACAAGACGAAAAACAAAAGAAAGTCAAATGACAAAAGATGCAAGACCAAAGAAAGTCGAACGACGCAAGACAAAAGACGAAAGACGAAAAATGCACAACAAACGACGAACGACGAAAGAAGAAATACGAAAGCAATTTAAAATACGAAAGACAAATGACAGAAGACGAAAGACTTAAGACTAAATACAAAATAAGAAAAAATGTCGAAAAACAATAGAAAGTCGGAAGACAAAAGACCAAAAAATTCGAAAGACCGAAAAAAAAAGAAAGTTGAAAGACAAAATAACGTCAAAACACAAAATAAAAAAGGCGTAAGGTAAAAGAAGAGAGAAATTCGAAAGACGAAATACGTAAGAAAGTCTAAGCACAAAAGACGAAAGAAAGTCAAAAGATGATAGACTAAAGACTAAATACGAAATAAGAATAAAATTCGAAAGACAGTCATAAGACAAAACAAAAGAAAGTCGAAAGACAAAAGACTTAAAAATATATACGAAATACGAAAAAATGTCAAAAGACAATAGAAAGTCAAAAGACAAAGACCAAAAAAGTCGAAAGACGGAAGACAAAAGAAAGTCGAAAGACAAAATAACGTCAAAACACTAAATAAGAAAAAAAATCGTAAGGCCAAAAGACGAAAGAAATTCAAAATATGAAATACATACAAAAGTCTAAAGACAAAAGACGAAATAAAGTCAGAAGACGATAGACTAAAGACTAAATACATAATACGAAATAAATTCGAAAGACGAACGAAAGTCATTAGACAAAACAAAATAAAGTCGAAAGACGAAAGAAAGTCAAAACACAAAAAACGAGAAAAAGTCGTAAGGCGAGAGACTAAAGAAAGTCGAAAGACGAAATACGTAAGAAAGTCTGAAAACAAAAGACGAAAGAAAGTAAAAAGACGATAGACTAAAGACTAAATACGAAATAAGAAATAAATTCGAAAGACGAAAGAAAGTCATAACACATAAAACAAAAGAAAGTTAAAAGACGAAAAACGCAACAGGCATGAAGCAAAAGGCACAAGGCAAGAGGCAAGTGGCAAAAAGCAATAATAAAAAGCAAAAGGCAAGAGTCAAGGAACAAAAGGCATAAGGCAAGAAGCAAGAGGCAAAAGGCAAGAGGCAATAGGCAAGAGGCATTGGGAAAAAGTAAAGACGAAAAATTTAAGATGACACACTAAAGACAGAAAGACAAAAGACAAGAGAATGTCGAAAGATGAATGTTGCAAGATGCAAGACAAAAGACGTAAGAAAGTCAAAAGACGATAGACTAAAGACTAAATACAAAATACATAATAAATTCAAAAGACGAGAGACGAAAGAGTCATAAGACATAAAACAAAAGAAAGTTGAAAGACGAAAGACTTAAGACTAAATACGAAATACGAAAAACTTGTCGCTAGACAATAGTAAGTCGATAGACGAAAGAACAAAGAAAGTCGAAAGACGAAATAGCAAATAAAATCGAAAGACAAAAGATGCTAGACGCAGGGCGCAAGTCGAAAGACGAAAGACAAAAAAGGCACGAGGCAAGAGGCATTAGGAAGTGGCACGAGGCAAGAGGCAACAAGCAATAAGCAAGCAGCAAGAATAAAAAGGCAAGAGGCAAGACGCTAAAAGCAAGAGGCAAGGATTAAGAGGAAAGAGGCGTAATACATGAGGCAAATAGAAAGAGACAAGATGCAAGAGGCTAAATGCAAGAGGCAAGATGCTAGAAGCAAGAGGCAAGAGGCTAGAAGCATGAGGCAAGAAGCAAGAAGCAAGAGATAAGAAGCAAGAGGCAAGAGGCAAGAAACTATAAGCCAGAGGAAGAGGCAAGATAAAAGAAGCAAAAGGCAAGAGGCAAGAGGCTAGAGGCAAGAAGCAAGAGGCAAAATACAAGAGAAAAGAGGCGAGATGCAAAAGGCAAGAGGCAAGAAGCAAGAGGCCAAAGGCAAAACGCTAGTAACCAGAGGCAAGAGTCATGAAGCCAGAGGCAAGAGGCAAAAGGCGAGAAGCAAGAGGCAAGGGGTAAGATACAAGAGGCAAAATACAAGAGGCAAGAAGCAAGAAGCAATAGGCAAAAGCAAGAGAAAAGAGGCAAGAGGCATGGAGCAAAAGGCTAGAGGCAAATAACAAAAAAAAAATTAAAGACAAAAGATGCAAGACGCAAGACACATGACTAAATTTGAAAGAGAAAAAAGGCAAGAGGCAAGAGGCAAAACACAAGAGGTAAGAGGAAAGAGGCTAGTAGCAAGAGAAAATAGGCAAGAGACAAAAAGCAAGAGGCAAGATACAAGCAAGCGGCACTTTGCTAGAGGCAAGGGGAATAAGGAAAGACAAAAAATTAACAACGAAAGACGAAAGAAAGTCGAAAGCTTCAAAGTGCAGAACGCAAGACGCAAGACGCCAGAAGAAAGACAAAAGACCAAAGACGCATGACGAACGACAATATACAAAAATCGAGTCAAAAGACGAAAGACAAAAGAAAGTTGGGAGACAAAAGACTAAAGACATTTGACTAAATACGAAATAAGAAAAAAAGTCGAACGACAAAAATAAAACAAGTCGAAAGACAAAAGATAAATGATGAAAGACGAAAGACTAATGATTGAAGACCAAATCCGAAATACGAAAGAAATAAAAAAACAAAAAGCTTAAAGACGAAATACGAAAAACAGTTGAAAGACGAAAGTAATTCAAAAGACGAAAGAAAGTCGAAAGACGCAAGATGCAAAACGCAAGACTTAAGATAAAAGAGGAAATAAGCAAGAGGCAAGAGGCAAGACGAAAAAAAAGACTAAAGATGCAAGAAAGTCGAAAGACTTAAAACGCAAGACAAAAGATGAAAGACGAAATACGAAAAAGGCAACAGGCAAGAGGCATGAGTAAAGAAAACATAAGGCAAGAGGCATGAAGCAAGAGGCATGAGGCAAGAGGCAAGAGGTTTAAGGCAAGAGGCATAAGGCAAGAGGCAAGAGTAAAGAAAAAAGACGAAAAATTAAAGACGAAAGACGCAAGATGCAAGTTTAAAGCCAAAAAAGTAAATAGCCATAAGGCAAGATGCAAGACGAAAAGGCAAGAAACAAAAAACTAGAGGCCAGCAGCCAGAGGCAAGAGGCAAGAAGCCAGAGGCAAGAGGCCAGAAGCAAAAGGCAAAAGTGACGACGAAAGACGAAAAATTAAAGACGAAAGAAGAAAGAAAGTCGAAAGACGCAAGATGCAAGACGAAAGACGAAAGAGGAAAGAGGCAAGACGCAAAAAACAAGAGGCAAGAGGCAAAGGCAAGGGAAAAGAGGTAAGATAACAATTTAAAGATGAAGACGAAAGAGAAAATAGGCAACATGCAAGAGGCAAGAGGCATGAGTCAAGAGGAAAAAGAAAATATTAGAAATTAAAGACGACAGAAGAAAGATGCAAGATGCAAGACGAAATACCGTAGACAAAAAAGAAAAGATGCAAAAGGCAAGAGGCAAGAGGAAAAAGGCAAGAAGCATGAGGCAAGGGAAAAGAGATAAGAAGACAAATTAAAGAAGGGACACGGAAGAGGAGAGAGGCAACAGGCAAAATGGAAGAGGCATGAGGCAAGAGATAAGATGCAAGATTTAAGAGGCAAAAAGCAATAGGCAAAAGGCATAAGGCAACAGGCAAGAGGCAAGAGTAGAGAGGAAAGACGAAAAATTAAGGATAAAAGACAAAAGATGCAAGATGCAAGACAAAAGATGCAAGACGAAAGACAATAGATGGAAGAGGAAAGAGGCAAAAGGCAAGAGGCAAAAGAAAAGAGGAAAGAGGCAAGGGGAAAAGATAAGAAGAGGAAAGATAACAAATGAAAGACGGAAGAATAAAGTGGCAAAAGGCATGAGGCATGAGGCAACAAGCAAGAGGCAAGAGGCAAGAGGCAAGAGGCAAGAGGCAATAGAAAAGAAGTAAGACGAAAAATTAAAGACGAAACACGAAAAGCGAAAGATGAAAAATAAAAGCAAGTCAAAAGACGAAAGACGAAAGACGAAAAAAGTCTAATGACGCAAGATGCAAGGTGCAAGAAAATAAATGTAAGATGAAAGACGAAAGAGGCAACAGGCAAGAATCAAAAGGCATATGGCAAGAAACAGAAGGCAAGAGGCAATAAGCAAGGGGCCAACAGCAATTAGCAAGAGGCATAAGGCAAAAAACAAGAGGAAAGAAAAAAACAAAAGACGCAAAACGCAAATTTCAAGTCAAAAAAGTAAATAGGCATGAGGCAAGATGCAAATGGCTGAAGGCAAAAAACAAAAAGCTAGAGGCCAGTAGCCAGAGGCAAGAGGCAAGAGGCCAGAGGCAAGAAGCAAAAGTAAAGACGAAATACGAAAAATTAAAGACGAAGGACGAAAGAAAGTTGAAAGACTCATGACGCAATACGCAAGACGCAAGACTAAAGAGGCAGGAGAAACAAAGCAAAAAGCAAGAGGTAAGACGCAAGAAGAATTAAAAACAAAGGTGAAAGAGAAAATAGGCAACAGGCATGAGGCAAAATGCAACAGGCAAGAGGCAAGTGATCAGAGAAAATAGGCAAGAGAAAAGAGGTAACACAACAAATTTAGGACCGAAGACGAAAGATGCAAGATGCAAGCCGCAAGACGCAAGAGGCAAGAGGCAAGAGGCTGAAGGCAAGAGGCAAAAGGCAAGGGGAAAGAGGTTAGAAGACAAATTAAAGACAGAAGACGGAAGAGGAAAGAGGCAAGAGGCAAGAGGCATAAGGCAATAGGCAGAAGGCATTAGGCAAGAGGCTAGATTCAACAAGCAAGAGGCAAGGGTAATGATAAGATACACAAAAAATTAAAGTCAAAACACGAAAGACGAAAGACGAAAAACAAAAGAAAGTCAAATGACGCAAGACGCAAGACGAAAGAAAGTCGAAAGACGCAAGACAAAAGACGATAGACCAACGAAAGTCGAAAGACAAAAGACGAAAAAAGTCAAAAGACGATAGACTAAAGACTAAATACAAAATAAATTTAAGAGATGAAAGACGAAAGAAAGTCATAAGACATAAAACAAAAGAAAGTCGAAAGACAAAAGACGAAAGACTAATGACAAAAAAAGTCTAAAGACGCAAGATGCAATGTGCAAGACGAAAGACGAAAGACAAAAGCGGCAAAAGGCAAGAGGCAAGAAGCATGAGGCAAGATGCAGAAGGCAAGAGGCAAGAAGCAAGAGGCAAATTGCAATTAGCAAGAAGCAAAAAGCAAGAGGCATGAGGCAAGAGGC
This sequence comes from Rossiulus vilnensis, assembly GCA_034700785.1. Taxonomy (NCBI): domain Eukaryota; kingdom Metazoa; phylum Arthropoda; class Diplopoda; order Julida; family Julidae; genus Rossiulus; species Rossiulus vilnensis. Next base: position 4,403 of record JAQIXS010003840.1, on the reverse strand, counting down.
AAGAGGTTTATGGCAAGAGGCATAAGGCAAGAGGAAAAAGTCAAAAGAGTAAATAGGCATAAGCATAACGAAAAATTAAAGACGAGAGACATAAGAAAGTCGTAAGACGAAAGACGCAAGACGACAAACGATAGACGAAAGAGAAAAGGCATAAGGCAAAAGGATGGAGGCAAAAGGCAAAAGGAAAGATTCAAGAAAAACGAGGTAGAGGAAAGTAGAAAGACGAAAAATTAAAGACGAAAGACAAAAGACGCAAGATGCAAGACGCAAAATGCAAGACAAAAGACGATAGACGCAAGAGGAAAGAGGTAAGATACAAAATGCGAAAAGCAAGAGGCAAGAGGCATAAGGCAAGAGGTAAGATGCAACAGGCAAGAGGCAATAGACAACAAGCAAGAGGCAAGAAAAAAGAGAAAAGACAAAAAATTAAAGACGAAACACAAAAGACGTAAGACGAAATCTAAAAGAAAGTTGAAAGTCGAAAGACAAAAGACAAAAGATGAAAGACAAAAGACGAAAGACAAAAGAAAAGAAAGTCGAAAGACGCATGATGCAAGACGCAAGGCACAAGACATAAGACGAAAGAGGCAACTGGCAAGAGGCATGCGGAAAGAGGCAAATGGCGAAAGGCAACAAGCAAGAATAAAAAGCAAAAGGCAAAAGGCAAGGAGCAAAAGGCATAAGGCAAGAGGCAAGAGATTAAAGGCAAGAGACAAGAGGAAAGAGAAAAGACGAAAAATAGTCAAAAGACGATAGACTAAAGACTAAATACAAAATACGAAATTAATTTGAGAGACAGAAGACGAAAAAAAGTCATAAGACATAAAACAAAAGAAAGTCGAAAGACAAAAGAGGAAAGACTTGAGACTAAATACAAAATACGAAAAAATGTCGAAAAACAAGAAAGTCAAAGACAAAAGACCAAAAAAGTCAAAAGACGGAAGACAAAAAAGTCGAAAGACAAAATAACGTCGAAACACAAAATAAGAAAAAAGTCGTAAGGTAAATGACGAGAGAAATTTGAAAGACGAAATAAGTAATAAAGTCTCAAGACAAAAGACGAAAGAAAGTTAAAAGATGATAGACTAAAGACTAAATTCGAAATACGAATAAAATTCGAAAGACGAAAGACGAAAAAAAGTCATATGACATAAAACAAAAGAAAGTTAAAAGACGAAAGACGAAAGACTTAAAACTAAATATGAAATACGAAAACATGTCTAACGACAATAGAAAGTCGAGAGACAAAAGACCAAAAAAGTTAAAAGACGGAAGACAAAAGAAAGTCAAAAGACAAAATAACGTCAAAACACAAAATAAGAAAAAAAGTCGTAAGGCCAAAAGACGAAAGAAATTCGAAAGACGAAATACATACAGAAGTCTAATGACAAAAGACGAAAAAAAGTCTAAAGACGATAGACTAAAGACTAAATACATAATACGAAATAAATTCGAAAGACGAAAGAAAGTCATAAGACAAAACAAAAGAAAGTCGCAAGACGAAAGACTTAAGACAAAATACGAAATACGAAAGAATGTCGAAAGACAATAGAAAGTCGAAAGACAAAAGACCAAAAAAAGTCGAACAACAAAAGGCAAAAGAAAGTCAAGAGACGATAGACTAAAGACTAAATACAAAATAAGAAATAAATTCGAAAGACAAAAGAAAGTCATAAAACATAAAACAAAAGAAAGTTAAAAGACGAAAAAGGCAAGAGGCATGAAGCAAAAGGCACAAGGCAATAGGCAAGAGGCAAGAGGCAAGAAGCAATGATAAAAAGCAAAAGGCAAGAGGCAAGGAGCAAAAAGCATGATGCAATAGGCAAGAGGCATGGGGGAAAAAGAAAGACAAAAAATTCAAGATGAAACACGAAAAACAGAAAGACAAAAGACAAGAGAATGTCGATAGAAGAATGTTGCAAGACGTAAGACACAAGATGGAAGACGAAAGACGAAAGAGGAAAGAGGCAAGTAGCAAAAAACAAGAGGCTAGAGGCAAAATACATGGGGAAAGAGGTAAGCTAAAAATTTAAAGACGACGACGGAAGATAAAATAGGCAAAAACATTAGGCAAGAGGCAAGAGGCAACAGGCAACAAGCAAGAGGCAAGAGGCCAGAGAAAAGAGAAAAGATGAAAAATTTAGGACGAAAGACGCAAGATGCAAGACGCAAGATGAAAGACGATAGACGTTAGACAAAAAAGTAAAGAGGCAAGAGGCAAAAAACAAGAGAAAGAAGGCAAGAAACAAAAGGCTACAGGCCAGAAACCAGAAGCAAGAGGCAAGAAAAAAAACAAAAAATTAAAGACGAAAGACGAAATATGCAAGACAAAAGATAAAAATCGAAAGAGAAAATAGGCAAGAGGCATGTGGCAAGAGGAAAGAGGCAAAAAGCAATAAGCAAGTAGCAAGAAGCAAAAGACAAGAAGCAATAAGCAAAAGGCAAGAGGCCAGATGCCAATGGCCAGAGGCAAAAGGTAAGAGGTAAGATGCAAGGGGAAAGAGAAAAGATGAAAGCGTGAGAGGAAATAAGCAGGAGGCATGAATCAAGAGGCCAAAGGCAAGAGGCAAGTGCTCAAAAGCAAAAGGCACAAGAAAAGATGCAAGACGCAAGACGAAAGACGAAAGATGAAAGAGTAAACAGGCAAAAGGCATAAGGCAAGAGGCAAGAGGAAAGGTCAAAGAGGAAAGATGACAAATTAAAGACGAAAGACGAAAGAGGCAAGAGGCATGAGGCATAAGGAAAGAGGCAAGAGAAAGAGGATAGACAAAAAATTAAAGTAGAAACACGAAAGACGAAATACATAAGAAAGTCTAAAGACAAAAGACGCAAGACGAAAGATGAAAGAAAGTCGTAAGATGCAAGACGCAAGGCGCAAGATATATAACAAAAGACGAAAGACAAAAGATGCAAGACGCAAAACTAAAGTCGAAAAAGGAAATAGACAAGAAACAAAAGGCCAGAGGCAAGAGGCCAGAGGCACGAGGCAAGAGGCAAAAGGAAAAATAAAAGACGAAAAATTAAAGACGAAAGACGAAAGAAAGTCGAAAGAAGCAAGACGCTTGACGAAAGACGAAAGACGAAAGAGGAAGGAGGCAAAAGGCAAAAAAACAAGAGGCAAGATGCAAGAGGCAAGAGTCAAGAAACTAGAGGAAAGAGGCAAGAGGCATGAGGCATGAGGCAAGAGGCGAGATGAAAGAGGCAAGAGACAAAAGGCAAGAGGCAAGGGGAAAGAGGAAAGACGAAAAATTAAAGACGAAACAATAAAGACGAAAGACAAAAGACGAAAGACGTAAGAAAGTCGAAAGACGCAAGACGCAAGACGCTAGGCGCAAGTGGAAAGACGAAAGTTGAAAGAAGCAAGAGGCAAGAGGCATGAGGAAAGAGGCAAGAGGCAAGAGGCTAGAGGCAAGAGGCACGGAGCATGAGGCAAATAGAAAGAGGCAAGACAAGATGCTAGAGGTAAAAGGCAAAAGGCAAAAGGCAAGATGCAAAGGGCAAGAGGCAAGAGTCTAGAGGCAAGAGACAAAAATCAAGAGGCAAAAGGCAAGTGGCAAGAGGAGAGGGAAAGAGGAAAGATGCCCAAGTGTCATGGCCGCCCAAAAACTACATCTACAGAGGCGCACATGTGTAGCCTCTTAAAACAGCAAGTGCGCACCACCCAGCGTCTGCTATTTTCTACAGACGTCCAAAGGTGCAACACCTAATGCGTTTAACGTTAGTTTCAGTTTAGATTAATTAAGATCTACTTGAGCACATGGAAAAGTATCCCAATTAACGTTAATTTTAACGTTAATTAACGTTAACGTTAAACCAATTCAAGAAACTAATACCTAATAATGTGATTGTCCTTTTTTTTTTAGAACAACCTCTCAGAGGAATGGATCCTCCATCCCAAGACCAGGGAACATCCGGATTCAGGTAAGTCCAAGTGTTATTCATTTAATTTAGGAACATTACCCCATCATGAGGACATGCTAACCATTTTAATACCAACATTCTCCCCCGTAGCATGTTGTCACCACTCCCAATCATAACGACCATCCCCACAAATAGGGGTTTAACATCTCAATGCGGCACAGTGAGAGGGGTTTCGTGAGCAAGTAGGCTAAATTGTACTTGGTACTTACGAAACGTAATTTGAATAACCCTTTCCTAAAATGGTCCCTAACAAATCTCAATTTCATCACGAAGTATTTGGTGGTGTTATTTTCAACCTCGTTCCTTATCGCGTGGATGGCAGATTCGTTGTCGAGGAACAAGCATGGTTTTTGTAGGACCCCAGGTTGGATTGGCTGGGTTTCATCTAAAAACCTACACAACCAAAGTAACTCCTTCACCAGTCCCACCGCGGCCATAACCTCGGCCTCCATAGTGGACTGGGCTATCATGGTCTGACGCGA
>JAQIXS010003839.1:0-16894 GCA_034700785.1 Rossiulus vilnensis | reverse complement strand
GTTGCGCATCTTTCGAAAGTTGCAATGCGTGGACTTTTTTCACATGTATTTAACTTTTTCCAAATTGATTTAATTTAAGGAACTGTTTAATAAATGAATTAAATAAATTTAGGGCAAAAAATTCCCTGCAATGCAACTCCGAAGGATTGCCTGACTTTTTTTTTTCCAATTTATTAAATTGAATAAATCGATTAATAAATCATTAAATAATGATAATACATTGATTGATAAATGAACTTAGTAAATTGGAAGCAAATCGTCAGGCAAGTTCCTTCAGAGGTTATATGTATTGTAACCTCTCAAGGAATATATTTACATTTCTTAAATTTTTTTGTAAATGAAGAAGGCATTTTCAGATTACAAAAAATAACGCAGTTCCTAGTTGACGACCAATTCTACATGGGGGAAAAGGAATTTGGCAATTATAACAAGCATCTGAGGCAAAAATGTGGACTTAATTTCTTGGGCGTCCTTTTATCTCATTCTAAGGGTATTCCTGACTACTTGCTCATCTTCAAACAGCTAAAGACCTTAAATCTTCAAAACAACGTCAGCATCGCTGGTTACCCTCATGGAGCAATTTCAACTTCTTGAAGGGGTGAACACCAGAGGTATTCAATGACGTCACCGCAGGGTGTGGGGGCGTTGCCAGGCTGCACACTTTACTAAATAAGGGCACCTTGGGTGTCGAGCGTTGGTGGAAGGTGTTAGGAGGAGGCGTGGGCGGACAGGTTTGACCAATGGATTTCCACTCTACCTTTTGTCATCACTTCAAGCTTCATTTTCACGCTTTCGCATTTTAATGCGGGATTAATTGACCAGTTTCGTCTGATAAGGGGCCGTTGATCCACTTAGCAGCCATTCGTCCCGAAATGAATGGTGCATTTCACGAGACGAATCGACCATGGTGGAAGCTTTTCAAGATAAAATTGCCCGGGTAGGACTAGTTTCTGCTGCAAAGTAATGGCGAAAACCCATTTTGGAAACGAACGAGTTCGCCTTTTTCTATGTTTTCGAAGCCGTAAACAAGGGCATCACCCACAGCATTCCTTTGCGATGATCGATGCCAAGGCGGTCCTTCTTGGAGCAAGTGGAATTCCGGCCTCTCCCTATCTGAAGATCTGCTTGAGGTGTCGAATTCATTGGTGTAATGCAGGCGGTTGTGTTGGGTGGATGTTTCTTTGGTATGGCAACTGGTGTCTTAGTATCAAAAGGAGAGAATGGGGCCTTGGGGAAGAAGAGGAAAAGGAGGAAGCTGAGCAAATAGTGGAGAAAGGAATTGGAGGGGAAGAGGTGTGAAATCCTGAGAAAGGGGGAATAATTGCAAGGAGACTTTGGAGAATGGGGGAGGAAGAGGAAAAGAAGCTATTCTGATCTGTCAAACAGTGGGGAAGAAAAGTAGGGTGAGGTCCTGAGAAAGGGAATGTGGGCCTTCCTGATTAAACAGGAGAAAAGTGGTGCTAGGAGATCCTCAGGGAGGATAAGGGGACATGAGTAGCATGGAAACTCATAAATGGGGACAAGAATTAAATAGTCAAAGAAAGGAAATGGGTGAAAAGCAGTGAGTCTCAGAAAGGGAATGGGAGAAGTGGTACAAAGGTTTTTCGGTAAGGAGGATTAGGGGAAGGGGTGTGTGGAGGAAATGGGAGTAATGATGTGCCAGGAGTTCCTTAGAAAGAAAATGGGACAAGTGGTACGAAGGTTTTCGGCAAGGAGGAATAAGGAAAGGTGCATGTAGTGGGGGAAGGAATTGGGAGAAAAGTTGTGCCGATCCTGAGAGAGGAAATCAAGTAAAAGTGGAACAAAGGTTTTCAGCAAGGAGCAAGAAGGGAAAGTGTGTGTTGTGGGGAAAGGAAATGGGAGAAAAGTGTGATCATAAAAAATGGGAGAAACGTGATATAAACTTGGCTTTCAGCAAAGAGGCAGAAAGGAAGATGCATTTAGTGGGGAAAGGAATTGGGAGAGAAAGTGCACTGAGGCTCAGAAAGGGGTAAGAAGGGGAAAGGAAGCTATGCTAATAGTGGGGGGTACGAAAATGATAGAAAACGTGGTGCTAGGATGAAAAGAAGAAAGATCTATTGTATCATAAAATGGATGAAAAGTTTAATGGGGAGAGGGGAAAGAATTAAAATAATTGTACAATAAAAAATAGATGTAAATGTAAGAGAAACATGTGAATCATTAATGAGAGTTCTGAAATAGTATGAATTAAATGTTATTCAATACAATTCAAAGAATTGGTCCTTGGAACAACACCGAATGAAGTTTGTTCATTAAAATCATAATTGTGTCTTTAGGATGATCGATTTTAGAACCTTGGTATGGCCTGCTGTTTGTTTCTGATTAAAAATTGAATTGGTAAAAGATTGAAATTTCAAGGAATAAGAAAGATTTAAGATGGGAATGGCATGTTGGCCAAAATATCACACGGAGAAGAAACATTGAAACCGAATACAGTGGAGGTTTGAGAAGTTTTTTTTATCATTATTAATAGGATTTATCAAGATGATGACATTACGATGAGGAGTGATGAATGCGTGCGAAGGAAAAGCCTGTTGGGATTTCCTGGCGTGCTTATTATTTTCTCACCATCGTATAATTTGCAAAGGAACCCGGAAAGCTCACATTAATCCGTGACACCCCAAATCTATTTTTCATGTTGTTATATTATCAATACGTAAATAACACTTCAAAGTGATGGTTAGGAATCTTCATTCACGCAATTTCAATGTTTTCATCGCCTTCTTATCGTCTTGATAATCCACTTTATACGGATTTGTTATGCAGAAATGCTTCTCACTTTTTGTTATTCTTTTCTGTCGAAACGACCATCTGCCGACTGAAATGTGATTTATTTCAGAATACTTATTATCAAGTTATCATATTTTTTTATAGTAATGAAAAATAAGCCTTCATTTCATAATATTTTTTTCAGAAAATGTATTATCAAGCTACCATTTTGTGGTTGGGGAAAAACTGAGCACCCTATATTACACCGTTGAATATGGCGTAGCCTTAGTGCATGTAGTTAAAGCATTTAATTGGCAATTCATTGTAAATTAATTTCAATAAAGCAGGAAATTTAGGTCAGTGCAATCCCACAGGTGAAGGTGGAAACCATGAATGGAAAGGACAGTTTTAATTTGATGCCATTTTGATTAATGCATATGCGCGCTTTCTTTACTCCCAAAATAAAGGAAATGATGGGGTCACCCCATTAATAATCTTTAATAGCATGACATTAAGTATCTTAATTAGACATTAGGTAATTGACGTAGTGTTAGCTCGACGTTTCTCATTGTTCAAGGCGGAAAACTGATGGGTAAGCGGTCACTTCCTGTTCGGTTTCTGGCCTACGTGCTTCTCCACTGTATATAGTAATCAGTTTTAGAACACGTACCAAAACATTGTATTTCACATATTGACACTCAATATAAAAAAGTAAATAGAATCAGAAAATGCCTTATATTTTAAAATTCAGAGACTGACACTCAATATTAAAAATTAAATAGAAAGATTTGGCACTTTAAAAGTAATTTGCAGAAATTATTGAAATTACGAAAAGGTACTTGAAACAGGTTCAGTAAGTATTAATTAAGAAAATTGTGGAAATTTCAGCGTGTTCAATTACCTGGTATGAAGAATTTTAAAAAAATGATTGAGCAGTCGTATTTCTACAAGATTATTTATCAGAAAATACGATCTATTTTTGAGTTGATAACCATTTCCAGAAACAGTATTCTTACGTAGGTATGTCAACTTTGCACACAGTATTAATTTGTATTTCGTCATGACAAAATATGCTTTTGAATTTGAATTGTGGCGAAGGTTTAATGGGAAATAATATATTACAAGGAATATTTAAAAATGTTTAAAACGTGAGAGGGAACTACCAGTTCCTATCACTTTGATGGAAATTAAACTTGGTAGACATGTGTTAAATCAGAAATATTTTACTACTACAGGTGCGGACGCTAACATTATGATCAATGTATTGTTCTGCTTTATCACCCGTTAAAAAGCAGAATAATGATGCAATAATTCAGAATGTAAAAATAAATGTCGTCAGTAATAATCATAATTACGTATTTTAATTAAAAAACAAAATAATAGTGCAGCATCTTTCTTTTCATGAAGATTAAATCTTATAAAAGGTCTAAAAATAATTCTCATTGCATGTGATCATCACAAGCACCTCTTGATTGGATTGTTAGTAATGACAGGTTACAGGCCGGCGTTTAAAAGAGGAAGCCAGTTGCACAAAGGCCCGTTATGGCCTTAATTGCCCTCTTCTTCCCACCCATTAGGTCGATCATTACCGGTGTTGTTCCACGCGACTTGACCCCCAGGTCTGCACGAACACCATCAACAAGATCCCGATCATGTTGACCAGGAAGCGTAACTTCCGCCTTCTTAATTTGACACGAGCAAAAAACCCGGTTTTTAATTTGCATTTCGTGAAGCTGTCTGTGCATTACCCCTGGTCAAGTGACGTTTCTCGAGATTTCAACTACAACAACAATAACTCTTGCATGTTAACACCCCCACATTTTGTTTTTACTCGACCCGGTCCTCCAGATCCACCTGATACCGATTTAGAGATGCGTCTTTGATACCGAACAGGAAGTGATGCCCTTCACGTGACAGCCCTGGTGAAAAGATCACTATATGATTCTATACTGATATCACTATATAAAACGACGTAGTGGTTTTTTTGGACTACTGATATCAGTATGCTTAGTGAAATCACTGTTTGCACGACAATAGTGATAGGCCTATCACTATAATGTTACCCTTAAACGTGTTATGTGTTCTATTTGTCTGGGCTTGGTGCTGATGCATTCGTGCACAAATTGGGCAATGTAAGATTGGGCGACTCTGGAATGCGTAGTCAGCAGAAAAATGTTCAGCTGTTGGGTGTGTAAGATCTTCCAGAACCAGGAAGAAGAAGAGCTAATTCGAGCCTCCTTGTCGCACTGAAGTGCTAACAATTTTGTGCAATCGTTCTTGGAAGGAAGGTTTCCAACCGCCTCTTGTCTCATAATTACCTGCTAAAGTGGTGACCTTGGTCACTTTAAAATCTTGCTAAATCAGCATGGCTGTTATCATCGATTGTTCATGTCTTTTGCAGCAAGATATGCATTCTGGTTACAGCAGAAATTGGCCCCATATGGCCATATGTGTCCATTCAAACTTATATATGCCCATTTCCAGTTGCATAAGACCTTAAAATGTATGTTCATGCATATAATCTTATATAACTGTAAATGGGCTTACATGTATATGGGTATGAATGGACATTGGACACATGTATGGCCGTATATGTCAGCATTTTTACAGATATGGTCGTTCATACATTATCTCAATGTTCATGCTTGTAAAATAAAATACAATTAACTTATATTAAAGCTAACTGTTTATTTATATTGGCCTTTAATACATTTTCTTAAGGAAAGTAAGAAGTAATAAGATTATCTTTATTAGAAAAAGGTGTATTTTCCATATATATCCAATTATGCAGCCCTATTTGACTTCTTCCAATAGTCATATAACACATCTTTTACATGTGTATGTGGCAATGTATGCATTCACATAAGGCTTTTTTTAAAGTTGCCATATATGGCGTTGTTAATGCATGGACTTATACATGGCCATATATTACCAGTTATTGCATATGCATGTATAACTTTATATCAGGCCATACTCATCTTCCCCACCCGGATGGACCTTGGCAATTGCTTCCAGAAAGCATGTTGTTGAACGTGACAGGAGATGTTACCATGTCCTGGACGATTTCTGGCTCTCATCCTCTCCTTTTTGTGGGAGGAAGTTGCACCTTTAGCCATGAACATCAGAAGAGGAAATGGATGAAGAAAAATCAATCTTTCAGCTCCAGCAATAGTCGTTGCAACCAGGCTTTGCCATCAACGACAACCGTGTTAGTCAAACATAATATCATATCTTTTAAACAGCTTTCATCAATGTTGACTGATGTCTGTCAAAACAATGCAAATTGTGGATTTTGAAACTTGTTTGGTCACTTTCGGCACGTCTGGTGATAGACTTTAGCTGTCTGGTTCCTAATTGACCCCCAACAGTGGTCAATCGTGGTGAACGTTAGCTTTTCAGTATCCACAAGTGACGCGTTTGTCGTTACTGTCACTTCGACGTATTTCACGCTAAATTGGATGATAAATGAAGCTGAGATTAATCGCTTCAGGCAGCTGACCCATGGTCACTAGACCATGCATGAACGGTTGAGTAAATCCTTGCTGTCAATGAAAACTGTTTTGTCTTCGGGGTTGCGACCAACGTCATCCATTATCTGGAAGCGAGTTTGATGGAGAATAATTTCTGCAATACGTCTATGATCAATTGTCTTGCTTTGATCGGAAAGATGCTCAACACTGTCCATAGTACTGTTATGGACAATAAAAAGTGCAGAAAGTACTCTCGTGGACACTATGGTGGACTTTGATTAAATGGTGGACATGACTAGATCTCTACAACTCCCATATGACCAAATGATCATTGTCGTGATCTGATCAGCGATATGTCCGAAGTCATCCATAATCTGAGTGTAGGCCTACTTTGATGGACAACGATAAATCTCTGCAACTCCCAAACGATCAGATGATGGACAATAATAATCTTTAGAAATCCCCTTTGATCAGAATGATGCCTGGATTAGATCTCTTAAAAGGTGATTGGGTCTTAGAAGTTCCCACGCAATTCCAGAAAACCAGATCAGCGATAACAGCTAGTTGCGGCTTGACCCCTGCAGGTATCGCTCTGGTCTTCGTGCGGTGATAAACACCGCCCGGGGTCTAAGGGCACTCGAAGACCAGTCTGAGAATCGTGATTGCCGATGACCACCAGTACCGGCGGCCACTGTGGTCTTCGCCCAATTTGCCAGAGAGGGAGCATTTATATCGTATCTCAACCGACTGTCTTCTCACCAATTATTAGCTTTCCCTTTCCACTTGATGAATGGCCAGCTGGGCGATCCAAGAAAACTGACCAAGCAAGTTTGGCGCACTTGGAGTCCGAATCCGCCATTATCGCCCAACAACTCCAATCGCGTAAATCGACCGCTGACCTCTGGCACTGACCAGTAAATCAGCCGAGTCAAAAGGCCCCATTCAACCGCAGATGGGTTTGGCCGTTGAAAGGCTTTCTACCAAGATCACTCATTCGCCAATGTCTAGTAAGTGTGGTTGAAATTCCAGTAATGCCATTAAAACTGCAGAGATGTAGTGAAACGTAGCCAATGCTACAAGACTTGTTTACAAGTCTTGAGTCAGTGCCCTGAGATCTGAGACAAGTCTTGTAACTCATGTTCTGGGTATTTTGATCTGACATGTTATATTACAACTGCATTTTGTTCTGACATAACTTGGTAGAAGTAGATTTTGCTCAGACATGTCTTGACACAGCAGGCTTTTGATCTGAGTTCTGACATGTTCTGGGTTGACCAACTTTATTCTGTCATGTCATGGTAGAATCGAATTTTGGTCTGACATATGGTACAGTTGGCGGTTGGTCTGACATGTCATAATAGAACTTAAGCTTGGTCTGAAATGTCATGGAACAGCTGAATGTTGGTCTGACATGTCAAGGTACTGCTGGCTTTGATTATACATGTCATGGTACAGCTAGCTTTTGGTCTGAAATGTCATGATACAGCTGGCTTTGATCATACATGTCTTGGTACAGCTGGATTTTGGGCTAACATGTCATGGTAAAACTAGTTGTTCTGACATGTCTTGGTACAGCTGGATTTTGGGCTAACATGTCATGGTAAAACTAGTTGTTCTGACATGTCATGATACAACTTCCTTTAAGCAATTGTTTTGAATTGTCATTATTGTCAAGAAAGAAATAACAAGAACTGGGCAGTCTCGGAGTTGTGTGCTCGATCGTTAAGACAAGAGTACCTTTTGTTGTTTTATGCTTTTATCACTGCAGGAATTTGCTTCATTGGCATGCATAATTGACCATGCTGTAGGTGTGCGTAGGAACAAACATGGTTTGCATAGGAGTAAACGTCCTGAAGGGTTTGATATGAAAATTGACTAAACACAAGGAAAACCATTCGCATTGAAATCGTTCATTAAGCTTGTCTTAAATGGTTGCCAGAAACACCTACGTGTACGGGTTCCCACCCAGCTAGGGCGGGCCAGTTGTTGTTTAGGTTTCATTGCTTTGATGGGGACATCCGGTTCCGAAATCGCCTTCGAAGACGGCTGTCATTCTTGAGTGCATTACAGGCATCTGATTTACTTAGGTGAATGTCCAAAACAAAGAGCTGACCAGTCCAGCTCTAGCGCTAGCCAGTAACTGTCCGAACATCTCTTTATATGGACAGGATCCCAGGGCACTGACTCAAGGCATATTTAAGTTAGTAATGAAATGTCATAGATGAATTTGGTGAATTTTAAATTATTTAGAAAAATGTACTTAAATGTGCCAATTTTTAAAGCAGTTTTTTTGCGAATTATCAGAATTACCATTGATTAGTTTTAAATGTTTAATTCATGTTACCAAATGAATATATTCACCAAATTTATTTTTACTGAAGCAGAATAATTCGTCCAGCTGCTAGCCGTTTGTTCAAACATTTCATAAAAAAGAGGTCATTTGGAAATGCTCTAAATTCAACTTAAATGATTTCTTTTTTAGTCATTTTTCGCTAATAAAATATTTTGTACAAAAAAAAAAATGAACAGCATGGTAGTTAATGGAAAATGATTTTGGATTGACACCATTGCATACATATTCTTTATGATTATAATATGATACCTAGCAAAGCAGATTGCAATGGACTTGGTTCATAAAGATGGCTGACCGCTTGTCCTTCGCCGCAATGGCCCTGATTTGCGTTTTTGGCCACCCCACCCTGTTCTTAGGAGTCGAAAAATAACCGAAAGTTTGTTCGGTGAAACTGTGAAACTTGCTTGACCAGGTGCACCTCTCGCTGTGGTGGGCGTCCAGCCACCCTGACTGGACAATGTCCACCACAGTGCAGTTGCAATGTAGTTATGGTAAATTCCCTTTCGAGCCTTTAGTGCGGACCTCCCCTATCTTCCTGTGAATATGTTATCATTGTTATGCATACATTTCTGCCATCTGTTCACAAAAGTGACGTAAGATGACTTTGATGACTTCATTCGTTTTGATCAGTTGATGTTGAATTGAATTGTCAGTTTCAGGAAACGTTATAGAGAATAATGTCATTTCTCAAGAAACTTTCTTTTACTAATGTAACGCCTATTTATAAATGGTTTCATAAAATAACATCATTTTCACTTGAATTAATAGTCTGTTAATACTTCTTTTTATCCATGATATCTTAGAAATTAGTTACATTACATACAGAAAACCAATCACGATTCTTAGATATGCGCCATTTTCTGGTTTTCAGTCAATTTTGACGTCAATTGAAATTGAAATTTGACGTCATTTCACACGGGAATATGAGCACCAATTTTGCGGCATATTTATTTAGTTGTATTTATTCTTTTTTTTTGTATAAAATTACTCTAGTCTAAACAGAAAAGCAATCCAGATACACGTTTAATTACGACCTCCCATACCTGGGATAGTATTACGTCATATATGACCGACTATTGTGACGTCATCAGGACCACTGCTGTCCGTTCAGATTGGGACGTTTCTTGTCAGACATGACTAAGTTAAGCTACAACGTCCCTCTTGGACATACCATTCTTGAAAGGGTCAGCTGAGTGGACATCTCAATATCAGCGTTTAGAATCGGTCTGTCACTGACCGGTGACATTCCTACAGAACCTGCCCCGTGGGGTCCCAACCTCGGTCTTCCCCCTTCTCCCCCTCCTCCTCAACCTTCCCCTAACCCTTGCGTTTATCGCCCTGGACGATCGCCGGCTCAGAGCCCACCTCGACCGGTCCGGTCAATGGAACCTCAAATTATACGAATTCTTAAACAAATTTCCAGGTTCACGTTTCAATGACATTGGCGATGCACCCCCGGACCTCCCTGCTCTGGGCATCGTGGGCTTAGTCCGACCTCCAAAAAACTCTTTCTAGTTACACATTGTTTTTTAGAGAACCTCACAAAAATTACTTGCGATAGAAGCTGCTGTAAGTAGGTATTTACTTCCGTTTAGAAGAGGACCAATGCAAATGCAAATGTGATTTTTCAGTGAGATTTGACATGAAGCAGTTATAATTAATGTGGCTGATAAATATTTATAACATTAGTCTTTAAAAGGTATCACATAAGCTGTGTAGTGTTCTAGCTATTAAACTGTTTAATCCTGAGGTCATTGAAAGTCATTAAAGTAGCATTAGGGTAATTGATTTTAATGGCTTTTTTAAATCATGGAGATGTTTAGAAAATAGCATCATTATTTGAGTCAAAATATTTAGAACTGCTGTAACTATGAAACGTGAAACTTCAATTGATGACTTTGTTTATGCATTTTGAAAACCCAACATTTTTTTAAAAATCAGTGTAATGATTTTCAAGATGTTTAGTGATTTTTTTTTTCAAATCAATCACAGTTTTCTATTTTTGTTCACAATAATGAAAAATAACTTCTTTTTACAAAAAATAAAATTTAATTAAAGAACACTTTTAAAACCTTTGTTAAAAAATCAATTTAGTGTGTTTTAAAGATCTTCAGTGCCCTTATTGATTAAACCATTTTGATAAACGTATATTCCTTTTTTGTAATGGCTCAGTTTGTTACGTTCGCAGTAATAAAAATTGAAGAATAACTTTAACTTATTTCTTTTTATTAAAATAACATTTGAAATCCTTCATTTTAGCATGATATATTCACTTTTACGACTTTAGCTTAATCGTGGGACAGTTTTGAAGAATTCCTAGAGAAGTCGACAAATTAATTTAAGTCTAATGATTGTTTTCAAATAGTTTTAATATGTTAATAAAACTGCTTAAATAACAATCCGAACTAAAACAGCATTCTGAAATTGAGACTAATCTTGTGAAGTTAATAAAACGCAACGTGCTAAATTAGAAGGAGTAACCTTAACTTGGGAAGGGACTTTAACTTAGACTTTAAAGAATTGTCTGATTCCTTTAAAGTCAAACATATCCAACGTCATTATTAAATTTTGTGTGCAGTTTGGAGTTTTTCAAACATAGAAGAAGAAGAAACGTTTTTTTCATTTCTTAATAATGTAAAGTAAAATGAAAACAAAAGAACACTGGTTTAGTCACATCTTTTCAAGCCCTATAACTACATGTATTTCAAGTTGTTTGGTACTATTTTGGTAAACTTTTATGGTTCGAGGAAATGGTTTTCAGAAATGTTAACGGCTGCCCAAGTTCAGGAGGGACATTTTTTGCCCAGCGTGAGATGGGAGCTGGTCGAAAACTCCGTCTCGATAAATATTAATGCCATGCATTAAAACCGAATTTGAAATTGAAAGTGATCTCGGTCTGAAATATGGAAGGGTCAGGAGGACCCCTCGACCCCTCGCGGTGCACCTTGGGGAAGAAAAAAAACGTCAATTGGGGTTTTCGTAATGGCGTTGCCAACTTGATTGTAAAAAGTTAATTTGTTTTATACGATTTTCGCCGATTGGAAACCCCGATCACGTACCAAATCGTAATGTTTTTAGAGGGGCAATTTTGTGGACCCAGGTCTTAAATTAAAATGGCTGAACGATGAATTAATTGTGTCCTGGAATTGTTTTTTTAGGCGTGGGTTTTGTGTGCAACCTGACATCTGGTGAAATTCAGCTTTAGAATTTGCCAGGTTTGATACAAAAGTTTGGGGGAAAAAAAAAGCATGGTGACCGGAAATAATTCGAATATCTTCAAAACTGTATGCTAAACTCTTAAAACAATTATTAAATTAGATTTTTTTAAATAAACGTAATACGCTTAGCTGCCAATACTATTGTGCATGACGTACAGTGTAAGGGCATCAAAGGGGGTCGAAATGGCATGGATTTAATCATTAGGGTCATCAACTTTCAGGACTTTGATTAAATCCCATAGAATGCCTTTGGGTCTGCATTTTTGGGAATTTTGATTTAAGCGTTGAAATTTCTTTTGAAATAAATTAAAAGCCCTTCATATTTAATCGCAGAAAATTTGTTTTACGATATCAAATTATTTCAAAAAATAATTTACTGCCCAGTATCTTTTGATCACGTAAAAATCGCTCAGGTATTTTATTTCCCGTTTCTGTAATCCCAAATGGCTGAAAGAAATTAATTTCACGAAGCTAGTTAATTTAGAAATGCTTCACTATAAATAATTGTCCATGCATTACGTTTTTTATTTTAAAACGAACCTTTTCAAATCTGAAATTACTTGAAATATTGCGCAGACCAGCCTCTCCACCCCGGCGAAACTGCCTTATCGCGGTGTTTTTCTACCCCCTCTTTGTTAATTTCATTTAATATAGTTTCTTGGTGCAATTCGTTTTAATTCTTGTCAGGGTTAATTCGCATCAATATCGGATTTTATGGCTGCAATTGCGATTAAAACCAAGGGAGAATTCGGGCGTATCCCTATTTCACACCTGACTGATGGGTTCTGGTGGACAAGTTGCAGTTAATTCTCCGATTAAGCCTGACGGGGCATGGCGCAACGCACTAGCTTCGACTAATGGACGTTAGCGTCTTTCTATCCTTGTCATTACTTAAGATGTCACTTTTGACAGAAGCAATTTCAATTTGAAATGGGTGGAGTGACCGATCCCCTGGAGAGGTGCAGGGTGCGGACTGCCATGACCATCGGTCAGCTGGGCGATATTTTTTAATGCACTGCTATTGTACAGGGTGTCAAAATATTCAGATTTCAGAGGCAGATATCTAGCTAATGTCTACTTATTATTGAATATGGCTATACATGTATATGGTATAATTGAGCCATATTAGCCATAATGAGCCATATATGACTCCATACATGGCCACATATAAAGTGGTATATGACTTTGTTAAAAAAAGCCATAGCCTATTTGGAAAATGTTTGATTTTCTACTAAAGACCATCTCATTACCGCTCACTTTCCTTAAACAAACCGAGATGGAAAGTTGAATATGGCCATGTATGGGATTACATATGCCATAACTGACCATGCATGTGCCATGTACAGCCGTGTTAAAATCCAGCCATATGTTTACTTGGCAACCTTGAAAAAAGCCATAAATGTTTGAGTGGACAATGGCCCCATATAGAATGCGTTGTTACAGGGCATTTTATTTGATAAAGCTATATATATCTGCGTATTTGGTCATATATGGAAAATATTGGACTTTTTTCTAAAAGGCAGTTTCATTACTGCTCATTTAAGTAACGCTGTAAATGCCATTATAAACAAAATGTTACCTTTAAGATAAGTTGCATTAATATGACTGGACATGCACAGATATTTCATTGTATATGAACACATCTGTAAATATGTGCACATACATGGACATACGTAATCATCCAGAAATTGTGAAACATATGCATGTATGAACGCATATGGATTTTATGGATAATTTCTGGTCTAACCATACATGTGCATGGAATATGTCATTATGTTCATCGTGTGGCCCATATTTAGTTTTTACGGCTATATAACTATTCGTGTTTCGTGCTCGTGATTCTAGTGGGGGGTCAGCGAAGAGTCCAGAACCACAGGCAGTTCTCGTCCACCCCCTCAGACCCCCATTTTTTTCCAGCTTAATTAGTTGCTAGGGAATTTCCTCTGGCATTTATTCCCGTTTTTAGGTGGTAGGCATTTGACCCGGCGGCCATGTTGTTTTTAATTATAGCACATGGACCATTGAAATTGCACTTTGGGAGCCCTCCCCCTCACTGCAAGCCCTCCTAATTTCCGTAGGGGCCCAGTCTCACCATGGACCACACTGCATTACGACCGTCTCAAGGTGTGACCAACGCCCTGAGCGACCACAGTGTCGGATGATTGGCAGCCATTAGTGGGACAAAATAAAAATAATCGCACATTTTCGTAATGTGGGAGGGGGACAGTTTCGGCAGGTAACTGTCACAGGTGGTCACATTTTGGCGCGAATGAGCCCGGGGGCCCCGTGGCCTTGCGCCAAACTTGCTAGCCTTGTGAACATTTTTCGCCCTTTTTTATTGGCGCCCCTTCCACACATTTGAGTGCAAAATTGATCCTTAATGCGGTATTATAGCATGAATGCAAATCGGATCTGAAGTGGGTCACTGTTTGCCCAATTTTGCATGCGATTTTAACGTAGTATCGATAGCGGCCCACAGATGGCGTGGTTATTGCTCGGTATACCTGGTTGATCCTGCTAGTAGGCATAGATGGCGCTGTTGGCGGAAAGTGCTAAACAAACTACAGTTTATGGCTTCACGATGAAGGGTCCTTTCAAAATAAGTGAGGGGAGAGTTTGAGAATAATAACTGCTCATTATACCTGGTTGACCATGTCAGTTGTCATAGATGGCGCTGCGAGTTTGTGGCACTGCTGATGGGAAACCCTAAACAATTTAGCTTAGGGCTTCATGATAAGTGAGAGCCCTGAGGGGAACAACTGAGAATAGTTATTGCTCTTTATGCCTGGTTTATCCCACCAGTGGACCAAGAGTCAAAATGAGCTATAATTTATTGAGCACTATTTTTAATGGAATGGGCACTATTTACAAATTCCGTTTAGCACCAACTTTGAGCACTAAAGTTATTGTTATTTGAGCACTATATTAATTTACTTGAGCACTAACGAAATAATGATCAAGCACTAATGTACTAAGTGAGCAATAAGTAAATATAAATTGAGCATTAAACAATACGAAGTTTAGCAGTAAATATTTATTTTTCATGGTTAATTTATTAAAGTGATAGTCACAATTATGTAATCTTTTTAAATAAGGCCTAAATAATGCATGAAAGGGACTTAACTAAGGCCATAAAATTTAAAAAAATTAATTAATTAGGAGAGCTTTAGCGGCCTTTGCGGGTCTTCCTCGCTTTCTTTTCTGACCAATGGGCACATTCTTCACAGCTGCTGGGACTTGCGCAAACTTTTGGCGCACTGACACTTTCAAGGCATATTTGCACTTGAATTCCTTTTGATACTTAGGACATGTGCAAGTGGATCTTCTCCAGTCGTCTCTGGTAAAAGTGACAATCCAGAGCGCTGTGGATCTGCGCTTGAAGACGTCGAAGCTGTTACAGGTTCGCTTGAGAACGCGTTGGACATCTGTATCCGTGACTGCGCGCTTGTCTCCAGCAGGGCAGATGTACATTGTGGAATGGACTTGCTGTTTTAGTCACGGACTTGTCTTGCTTGGCCCAGTTGTACGCGTCAGTCCAATCAGGCAGTGTAGGTAGGAGTTGCGGAGCTTAGCTTGTCCTCTCCATATGGCTTCGACCAGCGAGTAGAAGATTTGAGGCAGAGTGGGAGGAATTGAGACAGAGGCATGCGCTTCCTAAGTGTCTTCTCTCGCTTGATGGTGGCATTAAAGGACTCAAGGGCATTGTTTGTCGATGGTATGCCTGGAGCGTGCCCTTCATACCAGCCAATGTGCGTTGAGAGCCAGTTAATGTCCATGTACTCGATGAAGTCTGGTACAGCAGCGGCCCACTTGGTCTTGAAGAGCTGCAGACCTTTTGCAAAAGTGTCTGCATTGTTTGACACTTGCAAGAAGTCAAGATCCGACAGAAGCTCATCCATGACATCGGGTGTGGCGAGGTAAAGATGCTTGACTACGTTCTTGCGCATGTGAGCCCAGCACATGACCAGGGTAGTGTCCTCTCCGAAAACCGTGTGGAATCCATTTCGAATGGCCATTGATGCATCAGCGATTAGGCAGGTTGGAGCGTAAATGGCGTGGCGCTGAAGAGTTGCAAAGATGAATTCGAAGCTCTCCGCTTGTTCATCCGAGAACACCAGACAGACCAGACGGAAGGCGGCGGAGTCGTCCTCATCAGGGTAGGTGACGCCAAAGTCGACCACGAAAGCAGAATCTTCGTCATGAGGTGGCGTAGAGTGCTGTTGGCACCACTCATCAAGAGAGCCCAAGCTTATTCCAGAAGGTCCGTACTCCTTAGTCTTAATTTGGCGGAGAAAGTTGTGAATTTGCATCACATTTTTGGGCTGGAATCTTTTGTCTTTGGGGAGTTCGAAGATGCGCTTTATTGGAGCTCGATGAGTCTTGTAAAGGCTTTGAATCTCAGCCTTCATCTCCTCGCTGAATCGTTGAGTGGCTTGTTCCTTGCTGGAGCAAGCACAGAGAGGGAGGATGCTTCCTACAGGAGATAAGAGTCCAGCATCGCATTGCAAGCCTCTTCGCTTTACCTTGTTTCAGCGGTAGAGCACTTTGGTGCCAGCTTGAGTTTGATTGGTTGATGCTATGTACCAGCACGTTTCATTCTTTACGAAGAGAAGAGCCGCATCCTTGGAAGCAAAGGTTTGCTTCATGTGCCAACTGCGTTGTTGCTTGGGTCGCCGCTTGTGCTGGTCAGGTTGTTCCGTAATGTTTTCGCTTTCTGATGATGATTGATAATGAGAAAACTTCGAAAAGCCTTCCGTAGATTTGAGCCGTTTAGGCATAGTGAAGATAAAACATAAAGAATGCGTTAAATGCAATGATGAAATAAATTGAAGTGCTTTTAGAGGTCAAAGATTGTTTTGAGGAGTGAGTTCGAAGACGAAGTGTGTTGACCCATTACTTAGCACACCATGCCCTATTTATAGGCATTTTTTGAATATTATTATTTTGTGTGAAGTATTTTGGTCCTTCGTTGCTACTAATGGAATTTCGTTTTAAATTAAGCAATAGATGTTTGTTCCAAATCGACGTCGAAATTTAAGTTGAAACTTTAAATTGGTAATTTACAATTTCAAACCGTGCCATATATTAAATAACATGCAAAATAATTTAATATATTGCTTGTT
>JAQIXS010003838.1:0-16895 GCA_034700785.1 Rossiulus vilnensis | reverse complement strand
TTCCGGAACGCCGTTCCGGCTCGTAAAAAAGTACCGGAACGCCGTACCGGCGCGTTTCGGCCCCACTACACCACTGGTTTTAGCCAACAAAACAATATAATCTATGCTTCAGATTGATTTCGCCTGGCGACTGACGTTTTAGTGGTTCTTCCTGTTGGATGCTCTTTAATTTGCCTTGTATTTTAGGTCCACCCATTACCAAAACTGTAATACATTCAGCATCGACTCTAAACCCGCCTGTGAACTTGTCGAAAATGGCGGTAAGGTATCCCTAACTAGGATTATTCTGCCATTTATTTAATACGCATTCCAGATATAGACGAGCTATTTTTTGTTTATTCGTTAGACCGGTCCTTTTCTGATAGAAACTCCTACGCTGTCTACGTATAGCCAACAGTTATGGGTAACTTCGAAACTTAGCAAACAAAATCATGACGGTAGATGTTTTTCTTTTTCACTTTCGTAACAGTGTCGACGCATGTAATATCTCAAATTTGATGTTTAGATTTTTTCTCAATACGCAACGACAGTTGAAACCATTAGGGTGAGATTCAGCGTTGCTCTGACGATTCAGGGCATCACGGATGAGCGTCAGACAGTCCCCATTTTAAACCAAGATCAAATGCATAATCGAACGAGAAATATCGAGTGTGGCGAACAGGTAACCAGGATTCAGATTTCATTTTAAAAATGTAATTTTCATTATCTACCCATCTACTGCTCTTCACTTGAAAGAAATTCAACTTCCTAAACTTAGCTGTTTCCGTTTTCCCAGGAATGCAGTGAATTCACAGTGTTGCACTTGGGATTTTTGGATTTCTCTCATTATATCATATCGGTGCAGTTTTTCGGTCTGGAATCCATCGAACAGAAATATCCTATCAAAGACGTCACATTCTACGTGGGTCAATGTCTCGTTAATCACGCGTGTAGTCTTTTGCATTTTCTCTAAACGAATATTTAAATTATTTAAATAACCTTCTTGTTTTTCCGTTGCAGTTTCGAAGCTACAATCCCGCTTTCACGCAAATCGAAATCTGGTTTCGCTTCATCTTCCTCGTGGTTACTTTTTTCGTAACGGTAATGTCCACTGAGTCACCGAAGCAATGATATGTACACTCGAACCGCGCTTACCCAATTTATCTTCTCAGTGTTGGTTCGCGCACTCGTTGAGGAAATTCGCCATGCAGAATTGGTCGATCGAGCAGAAATGGATGTCTATTTTGATGCCGCTGCTGCTGCTTTATAACGGTCAGAAATACCTTTCCTGTAATTTTTGATTGCTTTCCACACGGAAATCGGGCAAATTTTTTTTCTTTATTAGACCCCGTGTTTCCGCTGACCTTCCTGATAAACAATTGGATTCCGGGACTGCTGGACTCAATCTTTCAAGCAACCTTCCTCTGTGCCCTGCTGCTTTTCTGGCTCTGCACGTATCATGGCATTCGGCAGGTAATCGATCGTAATAACCGGCTGGCAATTTTAAAATCCATAAAAAATAAAGGTTTCGACTAGAATTTCACGCGTAACATTTCGAAGGGTACCAAACCATAACTTACCAAGCGCCAATAAAAATCTACTTTTTCAGGAGAGGGGAAAAAACTGGTTAGTTTTGTGAAAAATATACATAGCGCTAATCTGATTTCGTTCTAAGGACAACAATTTAAGTTCAGATATTGTTTTCGTCGATACCCATCTCTCGTGGCTATTAGGGCAGCAGCGCATTGATGTCATTCATTCATTCATTTTAACGTCCATGTGTTGAGAACTCCTAAAACGTGTTTTTCTCTGAACACTGATGTGGTTTAATGCACCCAAAATTGAATAACCTTTGTCCGTGTCCACATTATCAAGGTAACCTTATGGTTTGGCACCCTTCATTTGTCAGTTTTGCGAGAGGTTCAGTTTGCTTTATAAAATCAATTTATTTGAGCTTTAATCTTCAGCTTTTATAAATTGAAATATCTTCGGTGTTTTTTCCTAGAACGACAGGTCCATCCTGACGTTTTACTTTCCGAAGCTTTTGGTCGTCGGTCTGCTTTGGATTGCCACCATGACCCTGTCCTCGTGGCACCGATATAACGAACTGCGGGATCCTACTTACAATTACACCCTCGACACCAGCAATTACAACGTGCGTGATACTTTGCACCTCTCACTGTGTCGTGTAATCGATTGTGAAATGGAAATAATGTTGCGTTTAATGCTCTTAGGGATTCAAAATTTTCTTTTTCGTCGTTGGTGGAGTATATCTCATTTACCTTTTGTATCTTGTCGTGAGAGCCTACAGCGAATTGAGGTCAATGCCCTATTTCGGTAAGTTTTCACTCAAGCGCATGTCCCGTTTTCCTGGTTTTAAAGGGTTTCTCCCAGACCTGGAAAACCTGGAATTGTCAGGGAAATAAGAACGTCACTGAAAAGCCAGGGAATAGTGATTTATTTCGAAAACGTCAGGGGAGTTTAACATCGATATTGCTTTCACGTAGCGTTAAGGTGTGAATAAGAAGTTAGAAAAAGTCATGAAGTAAATTCAGATCATGGAAGTCATGGAAAAATAATGATATTGACAGTATCGACCGATTTTCAGCAGTTTTATAATTACCTGTTTTCTGCTCTTTGATGCCATCAAGCAATCAAAGGACAACTAACGTTTTTGTAATGTTTTGAAAATCTGTACTTTCAATAGCCTGGTACTTTTAATTCACTAAATTCATTGAAAATTGACTGTTTTACGTCCCAAGATAGAGACATGGCACATACACTGCTGAATCTGTAGAAATAGGGAATTTTCCTTCAACTTTTCGAAACTTTCTGTGCAGATGTACGCCTGAAGTTCCTTACAGCGCTGATGCTGATCGTGCTGGCCATCAGCGTGGCCATCACGGTCATGCGATTTGGCGTTCGTGTCCTGCAAGATAATTTCGTCGCGGAGCTGACCACCAACTACAAGAACTCGGCAGAGTTCATGGCGTTTTACGGGCTGCTGAACTTCTACCTGCACACCATGGCTTACGTGTATTCACCATCTCAAAACGCCGTCTTCGGTACATATTTCGTTTACCGCAGCCTTTCCTCAAACGCAGACTGTCATCTCCGACACTAAACGTTTGCGTCTGCATTTCAGATTCTCACTTCAAAGATAATCCGACGTTCTCGATGATCAACGATTCGGATGAGGAAGTGATATATGGGTGAGTTGCAGCGACATTCGGGAGCAATTTTGAATGTTTCTCAACAAATCAGTGGGATTTTGAAAGTTTCTCAACAATTCAGGGAAATTTTGAAAGTTTTTGAACAATTCAGGGGAAGTTTGAAAGTTTCTCAACAATTCAGGGGAATTGTGAATGTTTCTCAACAAGTGAAGGGATTTTCTAACTTTTATTCATAAATTAAATTCGTGAGGTATTTACTATCAGTTTTTCTTTGAGGAATATAAGCCAAAATCTGTAATTTGTGGGAATTGTTCGAAAATTGTCACCTTCGGCATTCCATTAATTATTAGAAGCACATAATCTTTCATTTGTTTACATTTCATGACCACCTCCCCACATGCTAGACCTTAACTCGACACTGATCATCCTAGTGAACTGATTAAAACATATATGTTGAAAGGCAGGTTTTTACTTTTTATTGGTCACTGAGGGAAGCCTTGCAGGTCGGGGAAAATAAAATTTTGAACCTGGGAAACTTGGAAAAGTCAAGAGATTAAACTAAAGCTGTGGGAACCCTGCATTCCGGGAAATCTGAAACCCTGAGTTGACGTTGTGACGTTTTTTTAAATTTTCAGGTCCGATGCGGAAGACAAGCCGCTGACCCGCGAAAAGGACAGGGAGGAAAGCGATTGATGCTTCGATCGAAGCCGGGTGAGGAGCGGCTCGCCTTCGTTCCCAAGGTCTCATCTAGTCAGGAAGATTTGTGGTACATTCCGAACGTCTTTATTACGTGGATGTGTATTTGTTAGCAATTCATCGTTGACCCATCGTTTAAATGTAAGTCCTGATATCCAAATTATTTTATGTAACGTAATGACGTATCTGTTGCCGTTTGCCACCACCCACGCTTCCTCAAAGAGGCAAACTGACATTTGAATAGACTTTACGTTTGGGCTGGCGGACCGCTTCGATGTCTTACAGAGATCATTACTATGCTACACACGAGAAGGCCAGTGCTAAACCTGGTTTCAAATTAGTAATTTCAATATTAAGAATGGACCAATTTGAGATCATTTTGACCAAAAAAACCTCCATAAATATTGAAATAATTTTTTGGAACCTTATACGTGAAAAGGACCCACGTATTATCATGACAAACTATGTCAAACCCAGAGGAAAAATCTAAAAAAAATAATTAGTGCTTTAGATTTGTTATTTTTTCGTGAATTTTTCTATACTATTTTCAAAACTATAAACTTTTGTTCTATTCTTTAAAACAACAATAAATTGCAGCCTGCATAATTATCCAGAACCTTGACCCCGTGTTTATTTTAATTACAACACAATATTGTACATAATTTAACCCTTAACTCATATTTCCCAATTTACTTCATGAATTGATATAATTGTCGATATCTCGAGAACTAGGATTGTAACTTTTTTGCCAGGTTTTATCTCGTCAATTGCATCCACTGAAAGAAATGTATCATATTTCTTTTTTTGATAAGATATTGACGACAAAATTACTCGGGCTAATTTGACAATTAGATTAATTTCTGACTTATTTTGGTCCATTCTTCTGTTTACTAAAATTCTTTAATAAAGCCAAAAGTATTCAAGGATCGCAAACAATGATGCTTTAGACTCGCGTCACACTATAGGCAGCTATTTCTCTAGTCACGCTTTCTTGCAACACGAATGATACGCTCGATCGATGCCATTTATGTAGAAATTTAATTTATTTATTAAAGGAGGAAGGATGGCGAGGGAAGGTCTATTTATACAAGAGGGTTTTAATGGATAATAAAAACCAATGAAGTGTAAGATTAATCCCAGTATTTAATGATTCCATCCCAGCCGGCAGTCGCCAGCTTTGACGTTTCGTGCGGATGCCATAAAACGGAGGCGCAGACGTTGTCGTGAGCTTTGAATTTGCTGAAAAGCTTCGTCGTCTTCCAGTCCCACACATATACTTTGCCGTCGGCGTCCCCGGATGTCAAATAACTGAAAACCCCGAGGAAAAACGTGTTAGTTACTAACTTTCACTTTTTTCTCTTATTTTGGTTTGCATCAGGTTCTGAAGTAAAAGCACACAAAACCAATTTCCTGAAATTCGGACCTCGGTTGGAGTTTAATAATTTAAAGCCAACACATTGTGTTGAATTATTTACAAATTTATCGTGTAAATTTTTAATAATGGGGGAGAAAAAATGTCAAGAAATTTAATTGCTACAAAATAGAGGAACCGGAAATATGGAACATTTTATAGGAGTCCAAGTACTTGTTTTCTATATTTAAAAAAAAAACAGGGCGCACTGATCCTAGTAGTTTGTTAACCAAAACTCAATTTTTTCCTCCATTATGAGTAGGCGAATTGAGCCTTTCCTTCAACGGCAATTTCTGAACATCTCTGCACTAGCAGAAAACAGGGATATTACCTCATATCAGGTGAGAAGTCCAGTGTACAAGCATAGCCTGCCACCATGTGTCCGGTGAACGTCTTTTTCCGATTCAGTTTGAATCGATTTAGTGCTGAGAAAATCATCACTTTGTTATCCATAGACTGGCAGGATAACCATTTTCCTAATTATGAAAGCGATAAGTGAAATTATTCGAATCATTCAGAAAATAAACGGACGCGGCTGACCGTAAGTAGACAAGTTTGACTAACCGTTTGGTGATAGCGTAACGGCGGGCATGGAATGCATGGTTGGGTCGGCGATGTATTTCATGTCCACGGGGATCATCCTGTGCACAGTTTGCAATGATTATTACGTCCACAATTTACCGTTCGTTCATGTCAGATGCGAGCGACAACCACAGAGGCGTACTCACCATTCCCAGACGCGCATGCTCTTGTCGTCGGAAGTCGTGACGAACCGCCTGTTGTCATCGACGAAAGTTATTGTATTCACAGCGCCTAAGTGACGGTCGTACTCCTGGACAACTTCTCCAGAACGAGTGTCCCACTGCGGGTAATAATTTAAAATATTTTAAGCATAACCTCGTATTGTAGCATGGGAAGTCCAGTGTAACATCAAAGATGCATTAGTGTACAATAAGAAAGATAAAGCGTGTTGAATGGGTGATGAAGTAAATTTCAGTATTTTGAAACTTTGGAAGTTCACATTTGAACAATTTTTGCACCTGCTTGACATCTTCGTAAAAGATAACCTCTTCAGGGGATTTACTTTATGGCTTTCTTTATGATTTACTCTCGCGCATATAAACTGAGATTGGTGTCGCGTTTAGTTTTTTCAAATGATGCCCCTTATTAAAGTAGCAAAAGCGTTCCTTCATCACCCCCAACACCTTTTCGGGTTTTGGGATAGCAACTGCATCCCCACCAAGGATAAACGCCGGCATATCTTACGCAGATGATCTTTTTGTCGGACGTTCCCGCGACGAACAGGTTCTGCTTGTCCTCGTCCGGGTTGAACTTTACGCAGTAAGCAATCTTTCTACTCGTGAATCTCGAAATGCATTCTCCTGGAAATTCATTTTTTGTTTTTTAATTAGTAGATGTAGGTTAACGACAGAATATTATTTGTAAAACGAAGGTTCACCTTTTTCCGTGTCCCAAAGTTTCGTGTAGCGATCGTATCCCGCGGAAAGAAACTGGGTTCCGTCGTTGTTGAAGCTTATGTCCCGCACGGCCTGCCGATGTCCGATGTAAGTTCGTATGCACCGTCGCTCGTTATACACTTCCCATAACTGTTGAGAAAACCAAAATTTAGGCATCTCCTGATCACCTGTGATGCTCAAAGCATAATTTTTCCATATTTTTCAATCTGATTAAGACTACTTATGCAGCTAAGTAAACTAGTTTTGGATATGCACTTGGTCAACTAAAAGGGAAAGTACCTTAATTTTACAGTCCATGCTAGACGACAATAGCAAATGAGCGGAGCGAGGAAACCATCGAATCGCCGAAACACCTTTTGCGTGACCGGCCCAGGTGTGAATGAGTTTTTTGGGGATGAAACACTTGTCCGGCGGCTCGTCCGACCTGAGGTTCACGCCGACATCCTGAGGTATGTGCAAGACGGACCTTCCTTGGTAATCGTACAGATCTTTGACTGCAATCGGGGATAAATAAGTGTCAGAGCCGTGACGAGGCAAAGAGGAAGCCGAGCAAAAGTGCCAATGACTTACTGTGCAAGATGGATTTTTCTTCCATGGGTTTGTCGTCGGTTTGCTTGCCGCGTTTCTGTCGCTTGGCCAAGATTTCTTCCAGTTCTTCTTGTTCCTCCTGGTACGGGACACGTTTTATATTACTTACAAAAATCGAGCTTTTCGTCACTTTCGCGAGCTGCTAGACACGCTCAACTTACCGCCGAAGGCTTCGCGACTTTTTCCTCATCAATATATCCGCCCCACGGTCCGAGGAATCCCTCGATGTCGGACGCATTGTCGTTCTTTACTCGCTTCCTCTTGTCGCCGTCGCGGACTTTGCTCACCTCGAACACCGTGTTTCCTGAAATCAAGAATGCAAAATTATTTAACACACTTCGTCTTTCTGATACGATACATTTACCGACATTTTCCTCTGTTAAATGTTTCAAGAAAGCGATTAAAATCCTCGCGTACCTTTACTCGTTGTCGCTGCTTCCAACTCGCCAACGAATCGTTTGCCTTCTTCTGTGGTGCCATCAACTGTCGGATCCAAGGCATAGCCTGAAAACGAAACACAATGATTAGTGGAGTCGCTTTGGACCTTTCAATATTGCGGAAGGTAATTTTTATTTGTTTTGCCAATCCTCGTCACACGCGTACCGTAGCTAGTGAATGTCCGTCTTTGGGATTCGAAGTGAAAGTCGCTGACGACAGCGGGCTCTACGAAACCAGCCAATGTGTTTTTGTAGGCTTTCTGCTGCTGCGTCTTGTAGGGGTTTTCAGGTCCGAGCTAAGTGGAGAAAATTCATTTATAAAGGGTTTTACATCAACGGGTTATCATCATCACATCTCCATGGATATTCTAACGAACGAACCTGTGGAGCGAATAATTCTTCGTATTTTGGGTTATAGCAGAGCTCTTTCGAGATGGGGTCGATGTGCCGCAGGGGATCCAAACCGGCCTGGTAATTAAATATTAGGTTATAGCAGACCTCATACGATAATTATTGATGTCATTACCTTCTGAGAATGACAATAGGCGAACTGTTTGTCAGTAATGATGTGAATTTAACGTGATCGTGTATAGCTGACAAGTAATGAAAAAGTACTGACAGCTATTCACATTATTTCTGGCAATCATTCCCATTTGTGTGGAGCTTGAACGATTACTACTAATGTTATTCGCCTAAGGTAATGTCATTAGTAATGATTGTGAAATGGACGCTTCATGGAGCGAGGATACAGACTTACATTAGATACTACGTCCGGGGCAGAATTTACTTTACAAATGGCTTGCAATTTGGCCACCACATTGCCGGTACCCAGGGGCTTCAAGTGGGACGTAGATTCCTCGGATCTACCGTCGACTTTGCGAATTTCTTCGCTTTCTTCGCTGTCGCTGCCGTAGTCCTTCAGTGCCAAGATCGCCGCCATCTTTGAATGTTGAGCGCCGCGTTGAACAGACTTCGCTTATGCCATTTGGTTAAATCATTTAATATAGCACGCGTCTTTTAGGTGAAATCCAACCAAGTATAAGTAAAAATTAGGATTTTTAACGATAGTTTTATTTGCGAAAAAACTGCGTTTGCTGTGAAAAAAATACTTTTTCGCAAATTCAGACCATCCCGCTCTCCGATTGGTCGATCGGCGATCACGTGTCCGCGCTTCGGTCCGCCATCTTGTTTCTCTGCCTAAAAAGTTCGATTTCTCTCTGGAAGGATTTTGGCGTTCGTCTAGGACGTTGTTTACGTTTGGAAAAGTGCGATTCGCGGACCAAAAGATCGGAGCAGAAATGCGAAAAAGAAGCTGAAAGCATAGGTGAGTACCAATCCGACTAATCGGGCGCTTTTGCAGCGTTTGTGCGGCCGCGAAATGGGCGCTGCTGGGCCCTGCCTGCTGCCACCGGAACCCGCTTCAATGTCTGGATTTTCTCTCAGTTTCTCATCGCCGTGTTGACAACCTCCGCTGTTGGCGCCCTTCAGGGCTTATTTTACCACCTTCAGGCCCCTTTTTTCAACTACCGAGCGGGTTTTTTTCGTGCCTAGATTCTCCGCGGACTCGAAGGCGTGGAAAAATCGGGGAAATTCCGCTTCCTTCACGAAATCCTGGCTGGCATCTGAAGGGTATGACTCACGCTGCTTGCTGAGCTCATAGGTCGGGGGTCTTCTTGTCTCGATCTGGATTTTCTTGCCCATCGCCAATTAGTCGCCGATTAATTTAGATTAACGACCGCCTTTTTAAATGAGGACGTCCGCCGAATCTTCCTCATCCGCTTGGCATTTCTCTCGCTCACCCCCGACAGCCAGGGCAAGGTCAATCCCCTGCTATTTGGCATTTGCCAGCTTGCCAAATGTGTGTCTAATCTTGGCCACAAATTCACAATTGAGTTTCGCCGCCTGTGAGGCTGTGTCGGTGTCCGCAGATGGCCAGGAGGTAGCCTGAATTGCTGCTGGCGTGATAAGAAGGATTAAGACCCCCGTGAATACGTTTTCGAGTGCAAGTGTGGAAAGGGTTGTTTGCCCAAGGGCAAGGAAGGTATACATGTACAACCAACAGCCTCTGAGCCGCAGTGTTTGTAACCATTGACAGAAATAGGCAGGTAGCGTAACAATTTCACTAACAAGCACGATATTTGAGATGGTATTTACGATTGAAGACAGTGAACGTAGCAGACACTGACGTCATTAGTACAGCGATCCTGCCTTATCCTTGATAGGAGAACTGTAGCACTCTGCTCTGTTTGTACACTGCTCAAAACTAGAATGTACTGGGCGATAACCAATAAGAGATAGGCTATATTCGGCAAAGAAGATTAGTTTTTTATCTTAATGCATCGTGGTATGTATACCGCTCAGTGTTGCACAAGATGTGCAAAAAAAGTGACCAACACTAAGGGTAATATCCCTTTGGCTGAAATTCTTTTTGGTAGTTTACATGTTGGTATAAATACGAAAATAAGAATTATGAAACATGATTGAGATAACGAGTTATGTGAAATGAAAAGCTGTTATGATGAGTTGTTGGATTAAAAGTAAGAGGGAGTTGAAACTCGGCCCTTTGCGGGACACCTTAACATTGGCCATTACAGAAGTTTCAAATGTGTGTACGGGGGTTTAAGCAATGTTACACCTGAGATACTTGATCCTGGTTCCATGGTGCTATTTTGTACTGAGCTCATTCTGTTTGACGTCCTTATTGTCAGTTATGAAGGCAGCATGGGACATGAGTTACCTACTGGTGTCTGACCTGCCTTAGAAATATGCCAGTACAATCATAGGTGTCATTCCTAAAGTAGTCTTTTCTCATTGAACTCATTGGGTTTTTTTAAAATTTAAAAAAGGGGTTCAGTAGTCATATCTTTTCGTAGGCGACCAATAGATATTGGTCGGCATTGCCTTCGCAATATAATGTTTTTGGGAGACGATTTTAGAGATGAGTCTTTGCCCATGTGCATGTGTGGGTGGGAGAACTCATAAGCTCGCAATTCATGCATCAGAAAAAGTCATGAAATGTTGCCACAATGCCACTGTATATCTGTTAAAACTGTTGGTGTAGCTGGATGGGATTACTCGAAAGCGTGTTTGGAAAAACCAATCCGATCGCTTTCGTCTAGCAGTCATGACCCCTTCATGGTTTCATGCTCTTTTTTGAGGTTTATTGAAGAAACAACGCAGGAACTCAATGGTGCAGCGTATAGCTGCTAAGTTCGTCATCGGTAAATAACCTACCATCTGTAAATCTCCAGTGGAAGACTCCAGTGGCCTTTTTTTTAAATAAATACTTTGCTTCGGAATACCAATTTGGTGGGGGGAAATCCGAGCAATCCGTTCGAATCCATACTATTGGTCATTTTTGGTTATCAAACATTGGAATTCTCTTCCAGAGGATTGTCCCAAGCTAACGGAAATTCATTTTGGCAATGATGATGGTGACCATCAAATTGAATAAGTTAAAAAATAACATGGGTTGATGGATTACAACCCGTACCACATGGCAAATCTTTGCTGACAGTGAAGTATATCTTCTACTGAATTGAAGTTCGGATTTCCCTTTGATTTTTTGCTATAGGATTTATTTTCAAAAAGTCAGAGAAATTTACCTGGATTGGCCGGGGGGTCAGGGAAATGAATTTGTAATTTTCAGCACGAACCCTGCTATAGAATGGGCATCTGTTTGTGCATATTTTTTTTTCGAGCTTATTTAATTTTTTTATAAATATAAGATAGATTTTCAAATATGAAAACATAACTCAGACCTTAGTGGATTAGAGATTTTACACTTGAGGGAAAATAAATTAAGAAATTATAATAATATTTGAAACCAAAATGTTTTTTTTTTGGGGGGGGGGGGAAGCTAGTGGGCATCCTCCTGGGTCTGGTTTAATGCAAGATGGACGTAAAACGAAATGCAGAAAAACCAGGAAATTAACGCATCAGGCTCGGTCACTCGTAGTTTAATCGTGCCGTTAAAAACACGCTCTGGTGCCTACGCAGGTAAATGTAGTACGAAATTAATGTTAAATCAGGTATCGATGCCTCTTAAATTCGCTACGCCCACCCGAAAATTCCCCCCTTAGGCAGTGGGGCAAGGGTGGCTTGCATTTTGGGCTAGGCGAAAGTGAACTCATGTTTATGAATGATAGGTCTAGGCGTCGAGGTGAACGTTTGGCTGAATTTTAATGCTGCTAGCCCAGCCTCTGCTTATTATTTATTATTGACTCATTTCCTGGTGGGGTTTTTGTTTCCCCCCTTTAAATGCAGACTCAAACCCCCTCTTAGACGAGGCTTGGACTGGGGGTTTGGATGAAACTGAGGGATCCCAAAAGGGGACAAAGATGCAAAAAATATACCTAATACGTGTGTATCAAATAAAATATAAAGAAAAAATAAGTTTTGGAATGAATGAGACAGCGTTTTCCACAATGTCAGAAACCGAATTTCTCGCCCTAGAACGGGAAAAGGCGAGATTTTACCGCCCTACTCTGGTGGAAAGATCAGCATCCCGTATTGATCAGTACAAGTAGCCTATGCTGATATGTGGTGATATTACTTAAAGATTTAGTGATATCACTAACCATACTGATACGAGTTCATCTAGTCCAAGAAAACCACTATAATAGGCATACCAAAATCAGTAGTCCAAAAAACCATATATAAAATCACAGTGATATCCAAATAGAATCATATTGATCTATTCTTATATATTCCTAAATTTCAGTAAATACCATTGCTGGTTATATTTAATTAACACCAAAGTCAAGACATAGCACCCTATTTAAATAATGTAGCATTTCTTGCATTTTGCATAGTATAATTGTTCAAAAACTGGGAATAGTCAGGATAGTGGATAACCTTGTATAGATATTGCAAAAAAATATATTTTGTTCAGCAAGTAGATATCCAATTTAAAATCGGAGTAGCTCGTTTTCTTAGCGATTTATTGCTGTTTGAAATGCGTAGATTTGACTAAAATTCCTCACCAATTTCTCAGGTGAAAAGACATAAAACAGCAGTAAGTTTTTTTGCATAATTTTGGGAAATCTGCATGTCTTTACCCTTGTGACTATAAAAGCGTTTCTACCATGTTCTTAGATCAAAATAAGTTGCGATTACAATGTTTCGCATAATTTCGGTGTGAATTTATGGCATTGCATTTCCAGGCTATTCTCCTACGAAACTCAATATAAATTTTAGTGAATTCAGAAATCGAATTTCTGGTTTTAAAACCTGAAAAAAAAACGAGGCTTAGTCGTTCTAGAACGTTGGCTCGCGTTCGATATTCGAATCGTGAAGACCATATTTTGGAGTTGTTTGCAGGTTGGGAAATTTTCAAATTTCATCCATCGAAAGCTTTGAATTCCGATGGGTTTTATCGCGCGGAGAAATGATGTCAACTGGTGTTTTTTTTAGAATTTCCTCGGGGAGTGGAGAAGCGTTTTATTTTTTTATTTTTTATGCGGCTGCGATTTGACGTCAGCCTCTTAACACCTTTTATCTCTTGGGTGATTAATTCCGGTTCGTTCCAAGCTTCAGACTACCGTAATAATTACATCACGTTCGCTGTTGGTTGGTATTTTTTTATTATTATTTTTATCTTCGATTGTCGGATTGCGATGGCCGCAATTTGAGGCACTGAAGTGGGATGAATTTAGGTGTCACAACCACGCCACTAACCCCTTTCCTTGTCGTTGTTTTCCCTCCTGCAGCAGGTGAAATTTGGGTGAAACGACGACCTCATAATTCGGCAGATTTCATAAAACGAAAGGCCGTTAAAGGAGATAAGTCTCCATCGATCTTAAATTTGGCTAACTGTCTGTGCATTTCCTTTCACCGAAAAGTTGCTCCGAAATTAGGCCGGTTTGATTTCCTGGAGTGGGTGGTTTTCCGGTTTGTTGTTCCTTTACGAAACAGGTAGTGGTAGTAAATTCTCTTCTATTAAAATTATATTACAGTTTTCAAAATGGATTTTCATCCCATTTCGATTTATTAAGTCTTACTTCTTGCATGCCATGCCATGGAAGAAACATTAGCAGGGATAGTCAGGGATAATTCCGTTCTTGCTCGAAAGTCCGGAAATACGAAAAAAAATTGAGGGGCACTTACAATGGAAGATGCTTTAAGTAATAAGGAATTGTTTATAATTGGGTAATAGTTTCATTTATCTTACTGATAGAGATGAAATTGTTCAGAATTGTGCATTTTAGCGCGAACCCTGTAAAATTAAAAAAAATATATTAACATGGGTTGATGGATTACACTTCGCTACCACATTGCAAATGGTGATGCCATGTGAATGGGAACAGATCAATTCTGGGGTGATGGGAGCTGTGGAGCCTGAGGACTTTTTAAGAGGGGCGTGTTCACCAAACATTTAAGTTATTTTCGGTCGTTTTGACTGCTTTTTGAGCAATCTTCCCTCCACGGTTATCGGTGATCCGTGAAGCGGCTGGAAATCTGATCTCTCATCGGATTCCTCCAGAAGCAGTTCTCCGAGAGATTATCAATCCGACCGGAAAATGGATGCAGTATTTGATTCTGCACGACCCAAAAGGATGTCCACAGCACACACAAATATGAAACCACAAACTTCTTTGGTGAAATTTTGAAATTGTTTGGTGCTTAAGGACTGACATCATAAACAGCCTAAACATTTACAAACAGCCTTTTCATTTTTAGGTAAGGTTTATAAGAATACTTTCTTATGTATTGATAACTGCCAAACACTGATACAGTTGAATGGTCTGGAGATTTGTCAAAAGTTGCCTGGAAAACCTGGAAATGTCAGGGAAATTTACTACTGGATTTGGTCAGACGTCCTGTTTTAACTACTAAATTTATTTCCCCCAAATTACACCAAGGGTCTGGATAAATAAATTTGACAGGTTTTTTTATAAATAAGCAGGGCATTTCAGATATTAAAAATAGCTCAGACCCTAATGGACGACCAATTATATACTTGTGAAAAATAAATCCTGTTATTATAATAAATATTTAAAGCATTTTTTCTCATAGTGCGCTTTCTTTTGGCTTTTAATATTCCACCATTTAAGATGGATCCCACCCATTATTTAGTAGCTATTAAGATTCCCCCCTTCCTCAAGAAAATTGCACCAAATTGCACTATTAAATGATCTAGTTTTCCCAAAATAAGACGGAAAAAATCTCTCCTTATTACCTCCCTTGTCAACATTTCTTAGGTTGAGTGAAGTTCGAATCGATTTCAAAGCCACGCTCCCTGTATTATTTGCATATTTTAAAGATTTATTCTGGATTTATTCTGTAAAAATGTCTTGAAAGTAATGAAGATACCGTAGAAAATGCTAATTAAATATGGCTGTCAATTTTTATAGTTTTTCAAATTTTTGTTTAGTTTAGAGGAAATTGCGAAACTAATTTAAATTAATAATATCACGAGCGTCAAGGATTTATTTTTTGGCTAGTTTTATAATTTTTGCCGAAATGCAGGCTAGTCACTAATTCAGTTTAACTTAATTGAAAGCGATAGTGTTCATCTCTCGAGAGTTTCAACCGAGAGTGAAACCGCAACATTTTTTAAATTTACTTTCTGATTTCTACGCCAATTAATACAAGAAAAACTAATGGATGTACAGAATGAGGCGATTGATTAACGCATCCGTTTAGCCTTGTTTGATCGTGCCTCCGTCATAATTTCAATTTTTTTTAAATATATAATTTCTAGAGCGGAAATTTCCCCATGATTGCGTAGGCCTGCCTGCGCCTATTTTTTTTCTCCTCCTCATATTGAGAGTGAAATATCACGCTGGTTTATTTTGCAGAAATTTAAACAATGGCCGCATTTGAAGCGATTATTTTTCACACACCTCATATTACCTCATCAATATCTTGAATTAGCATTAGGGTCTTTTGTTTGTACAGGGTGCTCATAGATTCACCCAACAATTTTTAAAAAAATTTTAAAAACACAAATGAAATGACAACTGCAGTTTGTCACCTAAGAAATAATTTACATTGTAAGTGGTTGTTTTCCTCTACGTAATTTTGAAAACTTCCAAAATGGTCCCCACTATTCAGGAGTTAAAGAGTTCGTGGACACCCTGTATTTTTCCTCTTGAAAATTAAGTCTCCTTTTAAAACTGTCGAAAAAAGTGAATTAAAGCCCTTAAAAGACTAATATTTATAATTATTTTGCATTTGCCAATTACATGTATGTTGATGTCCTGGAATTCTGAAATTTCAGGCTGAAATTATGGTGAAGTGGACACCCTGGAACAGAAATAAGCCAATAAGTGGATTTTAAGCCCTTGACAACTGTCATTGATTTTACATTGGCCAACCATGTAGTGTAGACACCATGAGGTGGTAAAAAAAAATAAGTCTTAATGCAATGCGAAATTCAGATACGTGGCGTCATCAGTATGACGTAATCATTAAAAATGCAATTTTTGTTCACCACCACTCCCTCCATTGTGAAATTAATCACGAGGCTTATGGGATTCTGGCACCTTATTTGTTCTTATTTTAATTATTGCTGAAGCTTAATTCGGGGATGTAGATCTCTACACGCGTACGGTTTATGTACAGCTTAATAATTCAAGAGGAATTACGACCGAAAAGGTGCTGTAAATAATTTCACTTCGACCGTAATTTCAGAGTGTGCTAAATACGACGGGGGTGGAGATGATAAAGCGTGCCAAAAACATTTTTCTTTGTTTTTTTTTATAGCGTTTGATTATTTAAGTGTTTGTTCGTTGATTGGCGAAATATTAAACAATAACCTGAAAAGGTAAAAAAACAACCATCTGAATCTTGAGTAGTGAAAACGAACAGGGTTCCCACTGACTTGGAAAACCTGGAATTGGCAGGGAAGTAGGAACACACTGGAAAGATCAGGGGGATTTCGAATTGTGATGCAAAAGTCATGGAAATGTTGATGCAGAAACCAGGGAAATTTTCATCTGATAACACGTCAGACTTTTACAATAGTAGGGGGGAATTACCTTATTTCCATAAAGTTTTCAACTTTTGAAATAATTAAAATATCATCATTGGTAAATTTTGTTTCCACTGTATTAAAAAAGCATCATTGATAAAGTGTGGAATTGTTTTTGCTCCAAAAGTCTGGAAAAGTCAGTGGAAAGGTAAGGGA
>JAQIXS010003837.1:0-16903 GCA_034700785.1 Rossiulus vilnensis | reverse complement strand
TGTAGAAACCATATAAGATATTTAACAGAAATTTAGTTCAATTATATGGTATCTTACTCTATAACACATTTTCATTGGATATTCGTATAGTGTATAAATTCTCTTAAGTAGCCAAAAATGAAAATAGGACCGTTATCTTAATAGCAACTGCTGGAGTATTAATACTAAGCTGCAATTTTAATTTTCTTAATGGAAAAAAAGTCATTTGCATCGCCTCACGCATTCCACATTTCACCACACTCGCATTTTTACTTCAATTGTGTTTTCTTCTCAGGCACAGTTTTCCCCCTCACTAATAGTCAAGGCATTTTTATCTGTCACGGTCCTGGCCATGTATTGTTTACTCCTGGCTAAAAGTTTCCCAAATTACTACTTTAATATTAAGGAAATTTATTAGCTGTCATCGCCACTGTATGCAGTCCCGAGGTCTAATATATTATTTATGAATTTCGAAGCTGAGTAACGTTTGCGTGCATAATTTAGGAGTTTCGCGCTTGGTCATGTTATGTTGGGCTTTAAGGCCTGTTCACTACCAAAATGCGTTGATCCCCTGATGATTCCATAGCATCACAGCACTATCTTCAAAGATAGACGTTTTTGCCTCTGTAATTTGCTAGAGTTTTTTAAAGTAATCAATTCAATTCAACTCAGTACCCCACTGTCAGCAAAGATTTGTCATGTGGTAGGGGGTGTAATCCATCAAAACATGGGAAGCATTTATTATTCAGTTATTAAATTAATTTAAATGCATGAAATGTATGGGGTTTATTTGGACTGAAGTAATATGCTTTATCCAAGTGTCATTTTATTTAAGAATTCGTAGTAATTTCTTGCGATTCCCATGAACATAGTTTTGCCTCATCCTGTAGTTGTTAATTATCTGATCGTCATGTGAAGTTACGAGTATTTGGAAGATTTACCCCTCAAAAAATAGGCTATAAGCCAATAATTGGCCATCGCACACATGTTCATACTCAGGATTGGCACGCTGTGTATCTAATGATAAAATTATTAAGATTAATTAGCCTATTCATTATTTATTCATGCAATTTTTCATATTTCTGAATAATTTCTCTTGATTTTCCAATTAATTCCATCAAGCGTATTAATTAATTCGTGGTACATGCCTACCAGGCAAGGGAAGTTCGCAGCTGCGAAGCATTAGCACTTCCGTCGTTTTGCCCGTGTGTTTGCGTCCTGATAAATGAGAAACTATGCTGGCACACATACTTTATGCTCTCAAATTTCATCCTACGAATTAATTTTACGCAGAAAACTTTACCCCACTCGAAATGAAATTTGATTTAAAAATAATTGTGTTTACCCGATAGGATTCGAAATTAATTTCATATGATCCCAACTAGATTACCCATCTCCTTTTTGTTTGCCGGTATTTCAAAGAATTCCCTCGGAAATGCAATTAATAGGAACAAGAATATTGAACAACTAGCTACCACCAACGTTTTATGCTGGGTATTCAGAAATTGATAAATACTAATGCATTTAATGATTTTCAATTAGCACGGGAAGCGTTTTCAATTTATCCATGAAAAAAGCATGTACATGTATATCATGCTCCTATACATGTATATAAGGCACATAAGGGAATTTTTTTATATATATTGAGAAAAAACCTACATGCACAGTATATGCTAATAACAATATGCACTATACACATTTTTTGAACTTTGTCCATATGCATGGTGAACAATGCATTGTTTGCAAATAATTGACGTGGACATTGGCATGCATATGGTAACATCTTTTGTTACCATATGCATGCTTTTATTGAAATTTAGTATCATATTTTTATTACGAATAAAATACTTGCGGATAGCGAACATATTGTTGTGTGCTACCAATGCTTTACTAGGATACAGAAAAACAAGCATTGTGAATTGTCAACTTTGATATTTAATTAATCACTATAAAAAGTTATACTGCTAAAGTAACCTTTCTCACTTTCTTTCAAGTGTATACAAAGTAAAAAAATCGGTGAACTATTTTGGCCCCACCTTGTAGTTATGCAGAATGAGAATGTTCTAGTTATAGTAACTTTACAATATGATCAAGGTCATATCATTTTTATTAACTTCACAAATCAAGTGTTCACAAGGAGGTGTGCTGTGTGGATTCATGTGTCCCGATATTTTCCGTTCCGTTTAATTTGAAATGCTAGCTTTTTATATTTACTGTATAATATTCGATACGCAGTAGTGCACATAGCTAACATTTCTGAGCTTCAAAAAAATGTTAGTTGTTATTGTTACCCATTTTGTGCTTTGGAAATTGTTTTGTTATTTTTCTTTTTATTTCTACTACGCCACATTAAACATTGTCATTCGCAACATGGGATAAGACATAATGTAAAACTAAATTCTTCTAACCAGTTTTTAAAACAGTAGCATATCAGCTTGAGTATTTGAGTTCCCGGGCTTGTTAAATTATGAAACCTATCATCATGTCCGATCAACTAATAATCATCTTTATTTCATGACCCAATAGTTTTTGCATCACCCAGCTTGAAAATTCTGCATAATTCAAACTTGAACTTCTATAGTTGTTCGAATTCTATTTGATGTTATAAATACATGTGTACCATGCAAAAAAATGTTTACTTGCGAGTACCGATATATATATATATTCTGTGAAAAATCGATCATTGTAGGTCACTCAGTCCATACATGCAGTTGAAGTTTTGCAAATAAGATCGAAAAAAATGTGAATTTCTCTAGCGAAACCAATTTTTATATTCTTTTACATTCTTGCGCTGTTGGGATGAATCTTCGCGACGCCGAATCCCTTAACGCATGCATGCATTGCTTTTAGATTGATGTTCAAGCTAACTTATCATGAATTTGGGATTTGTATCACCTGAATACGCCTGGCTGGACGAACTTTGCTGAACTTTGAATTCGATAAAGGACTGCTGAAATACACGTAGGCCTATTGCTGTAATGCAATAAACGTATATTTATCTACAGGTAGGGAATTATACTAGAATTTAAAAATAGATTCTATTTCAATAATGATGGATATGGCATCGAAAGAAAACTTCAGAAATAGTGAAGCCATCGTGAAAGGTATCAGGGTCCATTGTCAATGAATGAAAACTACTCAAAATAGAGATCTGGTGCATCTACTTATAAGTTTGGACTTAATAAACATTTTTTACTTACACTGTATGTCAAAATGGTATGAAAGATCTTGAGCTGAATTCGCAAATCGTAAGATTTTTTACTCAAACATCTTAAGCACATGTATCTATTAGTAGTATTTCATCAGAATTAATTCATGATCAGGTTATCATCTTTAGTCTAACTTCTATTCCGCCATTTCACTTCTTTCATCCTTCAAATTGCATCCATCATTTCTATTCTGGCGTAAATGTGATGTGCTTGTTATGTTGTGTTTAATGTTATGCAGCTTGTTTTTCTGGTCGCTTTTGCCAAATTTTCTTTCTCTAATTATTGAAGGTATTGTCGGAAATGAGGCATCCGCCACGTCGCAATTAGCAACAGCTTTAATTGAATGGCCTAACGTTTTATCGCATTAGCGAATAAACCTTCATTAAAACCGTGTTTGGTAATAACGAGTGAAGCCATTCCCATTTGTATTAAGTTTTATTAGTGCTACATTTCCCCAGAGAAGCCCCTTTTTCCCGTTACACCAATTTTGATACAAATTATTGCGGAAATTTTGCCCTAGCTCATTTTGGATGCTCCGATCTCCTGGGTATTTTAGCCTAATGCGCTTTTTCGTTTACGTTGTGCAATTGCGTAAAATTCATTTATATTCGGGGAATTGGAAATAGTTATGTCGGCCTAAGAAAAGTGTCGGTATGTGCGCTTAGTTACAGAAAGTGACTTAGTTATCGAAAAAAACAACTTTATTAAGGGCGAGTACTGTCAGTAATTAATACGTTTATAAAAATTAAAGTAGGTATTTCGAATTAACACGTTGGAAGCGAAGGGATAATTACCACATAATTGTGAGAATCGTGAGTAATTGGATTCAAAACATTTTGAAACTACATGTAGAGTAACGCCTAGAGGTATTTTATTAGAAATCGAAA
The DNA here is from genome assembly GCA_034700785.1 of Rossiulus vilnensis. Classification (NCBI taxonomy): domain Eukaryota; kingdom Metazoa; phylum Arthropoda; class Diplopoda; order Julida; family Julidae; genus Rossiulus; species Rossiulus vilnensis. Next base: position 12,828 of record JAQIXS010003837.1, on the reverse strand, counting down.
TAACTCTAAATGAGCGGAATAGCTAGCATCGACTAAAATGGGGACGGGTGGGATATTGACAATGAAATTAATGAATGCATATCTAAGCAGTTGAGTTAATTAGGAAAACAACTAATTTGCATATCACGTTTATGTTGAAAATCATTTTAGAAGGACGCACTGTGAGTGGGCTGTCGCTCTCTACTGGCTACAGCGGGGATCATGTCGGCCGGGCTAGACGAGTCGGAGACTCTTGGTGTGCGGGGCTCCGGGCGAGTTGTCGGTCGAAAAAGTTCCGTGGGTACCCGGTCGGGCGACTTTGCATGGGTGGCTGTGATTATCGGGAGAAAATTAAGTGATGCGAGAGGCCGGGGTAAAAGTAAGGAAACTGCGCTGCCGGTGCAGACTTTTTATTTAACAAAAACACAAGCGCGGAGATAAGGCTCAAATCGCGAATGACGGTTAAAGTGATAAATGAAATTTGGAACAGAAAATTTTAACAGTGAACTGATTGTCTTCTTTCAGGCTCGCTTCTCCAAAAAAAAGAGTGCCCTTCTTGGATGGACCTCGTTTTTATATTGGCCATCAGCTCAAGGATAAGTTGTTGTTCCTTCTCTTATTGGGTGTTGTCGGATCAGCCCACTCCTGGTCTGACATCTGGGTCCCCATACTGCTGCCACATGTTCCCCGCGTTACAGTACGACTGTTTTCCTAAAGGGGTAATTACAACAACAACAATGTTTCTGAATTACAAACAACCGCATGTATTTTGAATAATTATGCAAATTAGTGAACGCTGTCCACAATAATGAGACAGCTTATATAGGCCTACTACCGTCAGCAATACCAGTAGCAGGTTATTCAATTTTCCGACTAACAGATATTGGAAGTTATTTTACAATTAGCAAACTAATGTATTTAAATATACATGTACATGCACATTTTTAGCACGTGTCAATTAGGGAATAAAGTAATTTCTTCCCGCATAATTTTGAAAGCAATTATTACTCATTTATCTTACTTATTCTTTTTTATGTACTTTACTTACATGTATATAACATAAGTGTTGTAGTCGAAAAAGGAGGGGGGTGTAAAAAGGGAAAAGAAGAAAACAAAAGGAAATTACCTATTGCCGGTCCAGGAGCACCGTTCCCCCAAAAGGGAAGCGACTCAAAACACAGGAAAAGAAAAGCACCAGAGCAGTATCATCCGTGGCATGAGGTCCATGACCCCATGCCTGCGCAAGTAAAGAGGTAACTTGGAAACGAGTTAGAGGCTGAAGTTCTGGCGGAGCGGTGAGATGGAGCTCGACGTTCTCGTTGGCTGGGTGCCAGATCTCCCAGAAGTCAGCTCTTTCCATGATCACGAAGGGATTGGTGTCTGGGTTGAGGAATGGCTCCTGAACAGCAGGCATGTGTAATCCAGAACAAAATGAGAATCACTTTGTGAGAATCAAAATGTGAATCATCAGCACGGGAGAAAACAGGATGATCCTGGCAAAAAGAGGAAAACAATTGCTGGAACTACCAGTCAAAACATTTCGAGGAACCGGATAACCCTAGACAAAAATGACGTCATAGAGATGGACGCCAACGGAACTAGTAACGCCATCTAGTGAGTGGAAAGTGCAACTCGCGGAAAAAGACAATTTTGGAGATTCCATGCGAACCGGAAGGAGTTAAGCGACTTGCTATATATCAAACGAAAGAGGAGAAAGCCAGGAATCTGAATATCACAGTATAAAAAACTAAACTAATTGGAATTAAGGAAAGTGTACAAATGAAGGTTACCAACCACACCCAAAAGCAAGACACACCCACGTTAGGGCTAGTGATTCATCACCACTTTAAGGGAAAGGAAAAATGGAGAAAAACAGAATGTAAAATTGTGCAATCATGGTGCAATCACAAGCAAAACCGTATAAATAGAGGAGAGAAAAGAGTAGCAAAAGCAGTAGTAATCCAGTCGGGAGTTGAGGACAACCGAAGACACAAGCAGTAGAGAAGGACCGGAATACGTCATGGACACGATTCAGATGCTACATGCAGATTTAACTGGGAACGTAGCAGAAGATAAGGAAAATCTACACCTTGTTAATTATCGTTTGATTCAGCCCAAATTTACTTATTGAATTAGTTATAGTGGGAATAGCAATGTTAAGTGAAAACGTCCGGGTATTCAAATATTATACTGAAATTGATGAATTGTAATGCTCTGGAATTAATTAAACGAAAGTTGTAAAAGAGTATAAGGGACTGATGCCTGATTTGTTCATTAAGTCGTTGTGTGAGTAATCATAGAGAATGATATACAATTTACTGACGGATTAAAGAAAACAACCCAAAACATCTCCGAAGGAAGAGATAAAACGCTACCATAGTCAAAAATTTCCGTAGTAAATTAATATGTACCATCCAATTACCTGGTGGCAGCAAAATCTATAAATATTGGTGATTGGGCAGGTACCATAAGTGAATCCCAATTTGGCTTACTAAATTATGCTTAATTACATTTAAAACGTTTATTTAACAAACTGAATGAGCATTTTAAACGTCTAACATCCATGCCATCTCTTCATTTTTACAATATATTGATTAATAGCTTTATGCCACAGGTGTTTATAAAGACATATTTCCACTGTAGATTATCAAAAATGACAGGTAGAAGGTCATTCAAGGAAAAAGAAATAACGTTATTTTAACCAGATAAATCGGAGAACGCTGTCCGATTTATCAGTAAGGCTACATGTAGTTTACAAATTAATATGCATGGATCATATTATGCTACTGTATTTAAAGTTATGCACCATTAATATCCTTTAAATACAACGTTAGTTTGGTCTTCTCCGTTGCTCAAGACGTCTATAAACTCTCATCTCCTAACTCAGCGAACTGAAGAGCTAGAAAATTGCAAGAAAATTGTAAATCCATTAAGCGAAAAAACAAGCGAGCGCACGTTTTCCGAACACACATTCTTGACATTACTAATATATGGTGAGTGCTCCCATGCGGATTGACCAAGTTTTTTATTTGTATATGAAGCTTTTGCAAGATTGATTTCAGCATTGATGTAGCACTTAGTACAGAGCCACCTAACGGTCTTATGGATGCACACTAGCGCGTTTCGAAATAATAGAAAAAGCGGTAGCAGCAGCCATGCAGACTGGTATCGGAATTAACATGGAACCACGGGACGATGTAATGTTGCAGGGAAATAATGCCGCCTTTTTCCATTTTGGGGCAACACAATAGGACGCATTAGTGCCGGTGCATCGGCCCCTATAATGGCTCTGTGCAACCCAATAAATGAGGTTTAATCCACACGAGCAAATGGGCGATGAAAATCTCTCTTGCGCTGCCTAGTAAATTCTTCCCTCTTTTCCCCATTTTGACATTTTCCCCATCCATGTATTTACTAGCGTTCAAGCTTGTTCCTCCAAAAGCGATGCTTAAAAGAGCACCCGATCACCAGCCTGCCCTGCTGTTTTTCTCAAAGAAATTTTCCCAAGCCCCAACAAAGGGACCAAATATAAACATCACGCAATTCGCAGAAAATACCCAAATCGATTAGGCAAATATCTGGAAATGCCAATAACTTTGAAAAATAGCCTATTTAAGAAATGTACTTTTGTAAGTTTCTCAAAATGTGCTCTAAATACATTTTAAAGCGTGTCAGAGCAATCAATACTTAAGCATTCGGAAATCAGGCCAGTGGCGAACACAAAGGGTAGATTTTGAGAATATTATTATGAATTGAGCTTTTTTAAATTTTCCCACATTGTCATATTTAATCCCTAATTTTGTCCGGAACAAATGCGATAATGGTCTAATTAAATCATTTTGAAAGTTCTTTCTTTGTGCTTCCCCTCCCCTGAACTATAAAGTAAAAATCGCAGCAAAAGAAAATTCATTCAGTATTATTATTTTTTCCAAATACAAAAAATACATTATATATGTACAACTGATTTATATGGAAAAGTCACCAAGAATCAGCAGACGTAATCATCAAAATTGCCCACGTAGTAAACGCACAAATTTTAAACATTTTGAGAAAGACCGCATAATGGATAATGGTATTTTAAAAGATTTCATAAAACAGCTCTTTTTGGCTAAATTATTGGGTAACATTTTAAACACTTATAATTTTATTTTTGTTAGTCTTTACACGTAGGCTTACTTCAAGAGTCATTTTCAGTGAGCTTATTTATATACATGTATTAGCAATTGTAAATGCAAGAGCATGTGCTGCTCGGATCTGAATAGTAAAAATAGTTCAATATTCCAGAAAAATCCGTAGAAAATGTTAATGAAACGCAAAGAATAGACGAGTACGTTAAAAAAATCTTGGAACTCATTAGGCTAAATTTCTGGGTAAAATGTTAAGTAGTTGTTTTGGCTAGTTTTTATTTCAAGGATAAATTTCAACGCAGCTTTTGTAGACAATGGAAAATTATAATGATAATAACAGATATGAGCTATCTCCCTCTTCAATCCTGTAAGTTCAGAAGACACAAAATTCCTAGAAATACAATGTTTTCTTGATTTATCGTTAAATAGGGGTCGTAAGTGGGTTAATTCTATATTACATCTGCATAAAATTCAAATACATTATTATTTCCAACACCCAGATACAGTGTTTTTTTCAGCGACCTTTATCCTAAGTTTCCCCTCAGTTCTTCTTCCAGCCCATCTTCCTTGCCCTGAAACTGATGCCGTTACCGCACTGTTTATGACTAAATCCATAGAAATGTGCGGAGTAAATTGCTTTTGGTTTCGTACTCATTTTACGGAATTCAATTTCTTCGCTCCGTTTAAATTTAGTTCTTTTCATACGAGTCCTAATAGCATACTTTTCTCTATCTTCATTATCATCTCGATCATCCCGTATTTTTTCAATGTAAGCCTGCATTTTTTTGCGAATACTTTTTTTCTTTTTATGCTCGTTTTCTTTCGTTTTTTGATGAGCCACTATTTATTAACTCATCTTTTATTCATCTCTTCCATACTTTGCATTCTTACTTTTTTTTTTGTCTGGAAACAATGAAACAAGCGGTATAGTGCAAAGCGTTAATTGTACATCAGTGCATTAGGCTGCGGTGGAAGCCATTGTGAAGAATATTTTTATCGAAAAATTCCGCTGACTTGTAAACCAAAGGCTGCGAGAAAAGCGGGGGAAAAACTACGCTATAGCAGCCATGCTAATTGCTTTTCTAAATGTGCGGAATGAAAATCTTGCTTATTAAGCGGTAATTTTGTTTAAACCTATTTTAGCAGAAATTTAGGTCCTAACATGATCGTTGTCAATTCACTGGTACTCCATTGGCACGAGACGGGTGTAGGCAAAACGTAGAAAATAAAAGGTTCTCATTTCACAGTGACAAAAAGATATTTTTATGGATTGCAATCACCTTTTATGTCCAGAAACAATGCAGTATCCCTTCAATATTATTACTCTACTTAATTAAATAATTAAAAAGTGTCTAACCACATTCATGCATTTACTATAGCGATTATTCGAAAAAATACATAGAAAATTGAAAGAAGAACATACATGGTTCATTAAATAAAATACTAAATTACATACACTTAATGAAATTAATTGTTGTGATTTTATTTTTATGACATTGCATGTTTCTAATTTAATGGATAAACTTTCCTTATTACTTTTATACATGTATTACCGGGAAAATAAATGTTAATTGGATGTGAATTCTCGTCTATCTTTGAAAATAAAATGCAATTTTCTTTCAAATTTAAGTTTTATTTACTGAAATATAAACAAATCAAATGTAATAATAAGTAGGTAGCAACTGAAAATACATGTACGTTATAATGTAAACATCATGATTTTATTTAGGATATTCAATGACGACCCATTTATTTTCTCTATTTGCCCCTTTTCGATAGTCACTTCTCTGCTTGACTCCAAGCTATTTCAGTATAGTACACTTATTATAATTATAGGTAATATCTGATGTATTTCGAAAAAAATTATGATTAACGGACTTAAGTGGCAGGTTTGCTTTTCTCACGAGCATGCTTCAATATTCTTGGGTATTTTGCATTCTTTGTCATAAACTAGTAACCAATAGTTTAATTCTGTCAATACCACGCAGTGTTTTCTATTTATTTAGTTTTAGTCCTTACTGCGCAAAGCAATCAATTAATGAATCTAACGGAATATATCGATTTAGTACGTTCCTAGACAACTAAATGTTTTAACCGTTAAAAATAGTCAGCCTATGATTTATTTCGATGCACTTTGGATTTCTGTTCAGAGATGACATTGAAACCCATAATATTTTGGCACATTTAAGGTCAGATATCTCGAGTTTCTCTCAGTTGCCATCTCCTTGATCCGACATTGCAGATGACCAATCCCAAGAGAGCATACAGTATATTCCGCAGTTTATACGATTATATTTTCGCATGCATGTACGCTATTCGAATAATCTGAAGAAAAAGCGCAATGGAGGAAGTGAATTGTTTTGAGCATCGTAGACTGATCGCAGTTCTTTTATAAGCAAGTTTTTCTGCAGCTGAAGTAGATTTGCTGTTACCAACGGACGTATTTCTTCACTAAATTACACTAGCTAATTGTACTAGTTGACTTAAAAAAATTAAAACTGTAATTAATTAATATCAATTGCATGCCATCAAATATCTACCTAATGAAAATGTACGAAATATGCGCGATTGTTTTTTACATCTTCTTCGCAGTAAATGTCATTAATTAAATTGATTTTTTGGTGTTCATCCACCAGGCCTTTGTCTGCTAATTGAAATCAATTATAACCAGTTATCGGGCAATATCTAATACAGATACTCAATACAGATATAGATGATTAATTGATAGGAAATAGCGCTTTCGAAAACGTGCTGCGCTTGATTGATTATTAAAAAAAAATTTTCCAATGTTTATTTGTTACATAAATAGACGGAACAATTTCAAATAACATAAAGCATGGAAGAGAGTATCGGATTACTTGATTTCAACCGAATATTAAGACTACCCATGTTTGAAAATCATAGCATTTGAAAATAAAAAATTGAAAAAATATTAGATCGCTTTATTTTTCGTATTTCCCCGTGTTTATTTGTTGCATAAATAAACAGGGCAGTTTCAAATAACATAACACGTGGAAGACAGTAGCGGATAATTTGATCTGAATTGAATATTTAGACTATTTGAAAGTTATAGAATTTAATCATACAAAAATGAAAATGTTTGATCAACTTTTTATTCCACCGCGTTTACTTTTTTAAATATAAATAAATGGAACATTTTCAAAAAAAATATAAAACAACAACTGAAGGCTATACTCCATGATACTTTTCGAACGTCTCTTGATCCGCCTGCTTTTCGACGCGTCCCCCGCGCCATCTCGTGCCACGTTTTCGCTGCAGCCCTCGTGCTTGGGCGTGAGTGCGCATGCGCGTCAATGGCGCTCCAATCGCTCCATCCGCCGCTGTCTGGCGTAGTGTGAAAATGGTTTTCTGTGCTTCACATTGGGTATACGTTTGTGTGCTTCTTCGATGAACTCGGACTCGTTGTTGTGAACCATGGGCTACCGTTTGACCCCGCTGACCACTGATTGGCTTTAATTGGCGCATTCGGAGTGTTTCTGGCGAAATCCCATCGTCGAAAGCAGCGCCCACACCCGAGGTAGGACGACTCCTGCTCATTTCGTTAGCCTTACCTACGTGCATTAGCCTTATCATAAAGCTGGTTTTTTGAGAAAGTTCGGACCAAACGGCCCTTGTTTTCCGATATCGTCCTCCGAAATGGTCTTGCTGATAATCGGCTCCAGTTGGCCACGTTCAGGGCCGGTTTTTTCTGACGGAAAATGAGCCGTAGGCACCGATCTAGACGCGCAGCATGCTGCTGTGCATCCGCTAGAATACCGGCATTGTTTGGCGCAATGTATTAAAGTTTAATTTCATATTTACTTGTTATCGGCATCATATTTAACGCTCCGTTTCGTGGCATTTAACCCTGCGACGAAATAAACCGATAACAATCTCCCTTCGTCCCCTGCAGAGCCGTTAACCTTGAAAAACCTGACCCGGCGTGACCCGGAAGACGCGTGCTCACATTTCTACCAGGTCAGGTTTTGACAGGCTCACCTCTTTCACGAAACTGCTTAGCTCTCATCGAATGCCTGTGATTAATAAGTTCGTGAATCACGCTGCCAAATGTTTATCGAAATCTGGTTATAAAAACTTTTTAAAGTGCTAGAAATGCGCGTCTGGAAAATCAAATACATGGAGGGAAATGCAATGCGAATATCCTGTATCATGCTGAGAAAATTAGCCTACACGTGATCAAAGAAACTAATCCACCTAATGGTATTAAGATATTAAACAATATACAAAACCGAGCAAAGTGGCTTAGTGGCAGCATGTCCGCCTCGCGTTCGTGAGACCAAGGTTCAAATCCCGGGTCGACTATCCTAATTGTATGCATAACATTATCATTGCAACTCTTTAATCTCAGAACTTCATTTTCCCTGTCTTAGAATGGCATTGTCACCGAAAATATGCAAAATGCTTTACTGTTATATTAAGGCTTTTCACACGAGGAATTTCAGTAGAATAAGGCGAATTTTAATGGGCAGTATATTGTTGACAAACGAGCTATTCCGATTTTAAATTGGATATCTACTTGCTGAATTGAATACATTTTTAAATACTCTTAGGTCGCAAGTGGATTTGAACGATGAATTGTTGGTGAAAGACAACGGTCCGTTAGTTGAATTTGCACAGTTTGAGAATGCTAATTCGTGTGTCCTTCTGGGTATTTGCTTACGCACGAACGTTACGGAAGAAGCTTTTTTCAGAAAAAAAAACACTTCACAAAAATCGTTAAAAACTGCGACGACGTGATGTTTTCACGTACTGTATTTGCTTTTTAATAAATTACGAACAAAAGCTAGCAGACTTTCAATTTAGTTTTTTATGTTAGCTCTCAACATTTTACAGTTTGGATACAGTCTGCCATGACCAAAAAATTGGTGGGAGTATTTCCTTGAACACGCAAAACACAAGTTTTGAGTTTCGCGCATAACTGGTAAATCAATTCTCTTCATCGGCGATCATTTGATTATCTGAGCATTGTATAAACTGACATAACGCCACAATAGTAATTTTGAATTCTTTATTGAGGTTTTCTTAAATAACATCATCCACTTACAGTGCATTCGTTAACAGCTGTCTCTGCAAGTAGCCTACAAGCTGTCAAACAAGTACATGTATTGTTAAAGGACCAGATACAATATAATACGTTGCAGCAAAATGATGATTCACCGATTTTCATCTCGCACAATTTCGACCCACAACCTGTATTTACTCCCCATTTCGTGTTATGGTTACCTTAAGGTCTCTCATAAAGATGAGCAAATGTCGTTCGTGGCCAACGCGTTTAAATGCTGCGCAATTTGAATGTTGACCCATTTTTATTTCAATTTATATTTGGAGTATGGAAGATGATTTTTTTTGTAGCATTCCGTTCTTGGTGACCCCTGGTGACTTGCAAGACTACAGCTTTTAATTTAATTAATTTTTTTTCGATCACCGACACACTGTAGACCCATTTACGTTGACAAATAAAATAGTGTCACACAAGTTGAAAGAAAGCAGATTTAATTAAATAAACACGGAGGCGTGAAGTGACTTGCAAACATTGCATGCTGTATGGAAGTGAAGTATTTGTTCAGTGCGTTCGTAGGTTTGCCTGGCTGCAAAATTCTCAAACTCATTATGGTTTTGCGGGATAATCGTCGTGGATGGCTTTGCTAAAGTTTTGCTATATTAGAGATGAAATTTAATTCAGAAATGTTGCTTGTTCATTGGTTGGTTGGTTGGTTTTTTTTTGATCACGTGGACCCAGGAAGGAGTAGGCCTATTGGGTACTACGTTGATCAACTGAGGCTGGTTATTTTTCAACTTCAGTGAACAACGTCAAATACTGATGTTGTGTTACGAAAAAGTGTGAATCACGTTGCCTCTTGAGTGATGCCAGACAGTTTATTTTGAGAAAGCGTAGACTGTCATTGACGTGCTTGAATTTCGCAAAGCGGGTGGTAAATATATCCAGTAAATTACGAGAAGCCATGCTTTGACAGGTTCCTTTTGTAATTACTTCCAAGCTCATCGAAGTGGAGAAAGTTCATAAAAATCGGACAATGATGGACTTGGGGGGGGGGGAGGAGAGTGAGGGGAGTAGCAGGGATCAGCCAATTCGGACGTTTATCTCTGGAGTACAAATTAAACCTCTAAATAACGACTACTAACTACTATTCTGCAGTATTTGGGATGGGATGGCGCATGGAAGAGATCTTCTAATTTGGACGATAATGGAATTGAGAGGAAATCAGGGGGAAGGGGGTTATGGATCCTTTGTGGAGTTCAGTTGAGGTAAATTTAAACGGTCTATATTTACGAAACCTTATCCTTGCGCACAAACTTGTTTAGAACGAATGCATGTAAAACTATAAAGTAGTAAACATGTTGTGATTCAGTGAAGCTTTGTATAATTTCGCAATGGTGGCCTAGGAGTTTTTGAAAGACGTTTACACCAAGAAAGCTGCATCCATAGCAACGTCTGACACGAGCTATTATCAGGATTTTGTGGACTGAATCATCGTCAACAATGGAATCCTAGAATAATCGCATAGAGTTAGGGGTTCAGCTACTTTTTGCAATCATTTCTGCCAAGATTTGCTTAATTGCCGCTTCGTTGCTTATTATAGACCACGCGGAGACTGAATGCAGCACAGAAACGAAGGGCAATTCAGCGCTAGGAGACAATCTAACCAGGCAATTACTGAAAGTCAATTGCTATCGATTAATTTTGTCCCAGGTTTCCCTTTGATCAGATGCAAAATAATCACATTTTCTATAGGTGTCTGGCTATATATAGGCCTTTTGGTAGCAATGGATATTTTAGACCAACTTCAACAATCAGGATTTTCCGGTTATGAGCATGGCATGATCATCAGCTCGAAAATGTGAAGTTATAGTAATCATAACTGTTGAAAAGTCTAAGATAAGTGGGTGGAAGGGTCAGCTGACTGCCCTGTGGTCTGTAACTGGGAAAGTCAGGCGAATTTTAAAATCTTTGAATCATTTAGCGAGTTATACGGCAAAATCCTTAATTTGCAATTTATTTGTTTGGAAATGTTGCGCCTATGGCGTTCCTGTAATCAATGATACACGTATTTGTGAGAAAATTTCGTACGGAAATTTATTCCAAAATCCATGAATTGCGATCATTGTTTGCAATTTTTTTCCTCTGACATTCCATTAATTATTATTAATAATATAATATTAGTAAGCTGTATGAAGTACATGTATATAATACTAATATAATAAGAAAATTTATGTCGAAATGTATGATTGGTAATCTCGGTTTTAAATTTCTTTGCCTGCAGCATTCCATTGCATGAAGCTTACTTGATATTGCTCAAGCAATTTTTCTTAGAGAAATATAGGCCAACATACGTAATTTGTTTTATATTTGTCGAAAATGTCCGCCTACGGCACTCCTGTCAATTAATAGAATTGCATTTTACTTTTACTTCCTCCTTTCCCACGTACTTACCCCATATCATATCCCAGTCAACAAGTTAAATACATAATTTATATTCGAACTCAAGTTATTTTCTCTTATTATTGGTGTATGGGGAAACTAAAATTAGGAAAATAGGAGTGGAAAATAAAACTAAACTTGAGAAAGTCAGGGGATTTTATTTGACTAAAACTGTAGGAACCCAGCTCTTTCTTCCAGCCACAGCTTAAGGAGCCAATCACATGATCTTGACCCCCTAATGTATACGCAATTTCCTCGCAAAATCGATGACAATATTTTAAGATTTGCCGCCTTTTTCGATCATGGACGACAGAAAATCTAATGCGTTGTCAATAGACGATCGGCGATTGGGCGATAAGCTAGCGACTCCTAGTAATAAAAAAAAATATTAGTAAGCGACTAGCAAACTGACACGTTGCTTCGTATCATTACATTACAGGATGGAGTCCTGGAGCGTCGCCCACGTGACCCAAATTATCTCATTGAATCGAAATTACGAGATGACGTGGAATACGAACTCATGTAGTGCAAGTGTAACCTGCCACCAAACAAGGCTTTCCGTCCTCGAAACACTTCCTCGATGAGCCTATCGATACAGCATTACAGAAGCGAAAAGAAAAAAACTAACCACGTAGGCTCTTTGAATCAGACGCTTGGAGGACTTTTTCGTTCTATTTTCACGCTGAACGTACTTGAGGAGTGAAAGAATACAACGTTCTTATCAACCACTTTTAACATAACTTGAAGTGAAATCATTAAACTTGACCTTAAAGGACTGCGAGGTGGCTGCTGCTGCTGTGGGTAAACTGAATGAACGCAACCCCTTGAATTTGGCTTAGCATGCAGGTAAGCCCTTCCTATTGACTGAGCAGTGAGCAATCCTAAATGTAGGGCATTCACTTCTGTAGAGCTTTATAAATGAAAATATTACAAAAAATGCGGGTGAATAGGTGAATACACTGACGTGGCGTCACGTAAATGGGGCACCTTGATGTTGGTAAGGTCAACATGTTAATGCGTGTACTATTGCCATTTTGGCGTTAATTGCCTGTTATGAACCACGTGGTATGCTGGCCCACAATGTTGTTCGAACTCTGTCAGGTGTCGCATTATACACGAGTAAATATTTCGTAGCGTTTTCTTTTGGCGCTATCAAAAGTACAGAATCTGAGGGCGAAAAGCCGGCTAAGGTGCAGTTTACGTCATTTTCGAGTTGGCTCGAACGGGTCGCTATTTTGCATGGAAAGGTATTTTATTTTG